>JAKSZP010004128.1:0-151712 GCA_022478985.1 Massospora cicadina
TCAGCGAATGGTGAGGGTCTCATTTTGATGAAACCCAATGGTCAAGAACTCAGCTTTCCGCTGTGACATCTTTGCAGTTCCGCCAAACAACCACAGCACCGTCTTCTTAACTTCTTGGTATGTAACAGAACTATCTGGAAGATAACAAACAACTTGATCAGCACTTCTGGCATCCAGGGTTGAGATCAACAGTTTCACCCTTCACCAGTCTGAGGTTCCTTCAGTTGCAAACTCAAATTGTCAAAAGAACCCATGAATTTTCCATCATGATCAAATGGCGGCAGATTTTCAGAGCAAACTTCCTGGAGCAGCTCATCTTGTTTTTGAACACAGTGTCCAATGCAAGTTTCAATTTTTCATATGCAACGGCCCCAGCGTCTCATGCAGATTCCTTATCAAAGCAACTAACTGCAACATAGCAGGCAACTGGGTTTTATTATTTTTATCACTGATCAATGGGCCCCCTGTAGTGAGCACCACTGTTTTAAAATTGGCGGTATTAATAGATACGCCGGCGGATTTTGCACAGGGTTTGACCCATTGAGCAATCAGAAACAACAATATGATGATTGTTGTCCGCAAAACAACAGTATAAATTTTAAATTAATATGTTTCACTTGCTCCCACAACCTCTTTTATTAGCTATACCTAATAATGCGGACTCTTCTCTATTCCTTTTTTTCTTGACTCACTTAACAATAATCCTCCTCTTAATCGCCCATCTTGTTTATATTAAAGTGGCTTGGATGATACCACTCTCATAGCTTGGATTATTTGGTCCACCAATTCTCCTCATTTTGGCTGGTTATTCTCAAATTTGCTATCTACTTAAATATAAGCCATTTAAATTGTAATTATTAAATGTTGAAATCACCTTATTTAGAGGTGACCCAATAATAAAATCATTATATCCAATAAAACCTGTTAATCTCAATGTTACCATGTCTCGAGGCACTTGAATAATCATATCTGATGTCATTTTTGGCAGATTGCGCCCTAACTGTCCCATGATTATCGTCCAATCATATCAGAATCACGACACCCATGGCACATAATAAAAATATAAGCTTACAAATTTTTAGTTTTTAGTGTCTCATTATTTTTAGTAAATAAGTGGTTTTAATCCCCCTGGTTTTTGGAGTTTTAGGCTTTAATGCACCAGTGAGCCTATACTTACCTAAAATCCAACAGGCCTTAAGCTCCAGAATTACAGCTTCTCAATAATTCACTGTGTGGGGATGATACATCAAATTGCTGATGGGTTGTTCCAATTTCTTATCCAGGCCCTTTATGCTTCCAAAGTGGACTGGATCTAAGAGCTCTTTGTAAAACCAAAAGTGGATTCATGGGCTGTCAACAATGCAATAGTGCTTAGTAGATGGCTGCTAAAAATTTATTCAAATTTGGATTGTTATATATGCAGGTGGGGCCTCTTGGATACTGTATGTTTGACCCACTGCTTGAAAACAGTCCGCTCTGGATGCTCATGTTGATATGGGGCATGTCCATTGAAGAAGACCCTTTGATGGCTGAGAGACCGCTGCTACTGGTAAGGAGTGATTGAGACAGTCCAGGTTGGTTTGACTCATGCTTCACTTGTGCAAATCAGAAGCCACTTAATCCTTTATACCAGCATCACGTCATGGGCCTCATGGCCCCATTTTCCGCAATTAGCATTGATGTTATTAAACCTCTGCCTATGGCGATGTATAGTCACCATTATATCATTTTTGCAGTTGATCACCGTATAAAATGGGTAAAGGATATCTCAGCTGCCTCCTCACCTTCCAAAGCACTGCATCCTTCTTGGTGAAGCAGGTCTTCAGTTGCCATGGCAGTCCCAAGGTACTTCTATCTGACAATGGTACCAATTTTATTTCCAGTGTTGTTGCCAATCTTAACTCTCTAATTGCCACTTATCATTCTTTCATGACATCTTATTATATGGCTACCAACGGAACTGTAGAATGAGTGAACATTTTTTGGTTGCCATCCTTCATGATATGGCTTCCTCTGGTCATTCAAGATGTAATAAATATTTACCAGCGGCCTTATTATCATGTCATGTTCGCTATAATCAAAGCATCAAAATGCCACCTTTCCGAGCCTCTAAGGCTAAAAACAAATTTTGCTCTCTAGTGTGCGGCCTATACTTGAAACTTCACCACCAGAATTACTGACTCAGCCATGCAAAGTTTGGACGACAAACTATTTAGGTTACAAGTTTTGGCCTCTAGATCAATGGGAACTATTGACAAGGAGAGGCTGATCAATAGAACGCCCAGCAGCTGGTCCTGACTGAGTTTAAATTTAGAGGACATCGTCCTAAGTTACCTTCACCAGCCTGGGGGATATAACATAGACTTGATACTCTGTGCTCAGTTCCTTACCTAGTAATCTACCGTTGGGGTCCCAAATACTCAATTGCTTTTGTGAATTCAGGTGCTGTTGTAAATTGGGTACATGATTGATTCCTCCAAAATTATGTCCCTCCTTGGAAAAATCTTGAGGGGGCATTGTCGGAAATCATGAGAACTGGATGGACATGAGCGGGATTTGAACATGACCAAACTACAATATGGTTTTATAACTCCACTGATTTAATGAGCATTGAGACTGACTCAAACAATAAGATCTCAAACAGACAAATGGAAACTCTGTCTTGGAAGAACTGCTAATTCTGTTAACAAAGGCACCAAGTCAGCTGGCGAAGATCTTTTTTCTTTAAAGTCTCTGGAATCAGCTGCCCTGGAAAAAGTATTATATTCAAAGAAAGGCTACGCCATCTGCCAAATCATCAAAGAGGTCTCCTTACCCTATTCGTTCCTGATTATCAAGCTAAGATCCCCTTAGGTGATCCTGAATATCTTGACAGCTTGTAAGTATCTCCAAATTTTAACTAATAAAAATACCTTCAGATCTCCTAGTATTTTTCACCAGTGATTATTTTTCCTGTATTTATACAAAAGACCTTTTATGTTCAAAGTATACAGAGTAGCCTCGAAGATGAATTTCCGTTGAGAGAATGCCTTAGGGAACTCATTCCCTAAGAGATTCCACTGGAACCAAGTTTAACTAATTTCAAACAGCTTTTGAAGGCCCTGACCTTCAGAGAGGACTACGATGTCCTACAACCATCTTGCCTCGAAGGAATGTTAGAGCGGGTAAATGGTACATTAACCTCAATTCTTCAGAAATTGGCCACAAATGACCTTCTCCATTGGCCCCAATTTCTCCCAAGTGCAACCCTTATCTATACAATAAGTTATAATCAGACTATTAGGTGTATCCCTTCCAAGCTATAAATGGAATAAATCACCCAACTGCCCTTTAAAGTGCAGGCCATGTTAGATCAAGCTTCCTCTGAAGCCCCTGGGGTTACTATGAGAAGTATTGCTAGTGAGATTATCTGACTATAGGCACTGGCTTCTGAAAACTTGTCTGCTACCACTACCAGAGTTAACGTCAGTTTAATGAGAAGCATGTCCATCTGTATACCTACCAGTCAGGTGACCTAGTCCTTTTCTTCCATCACCAGCCTGAAGGAAGAGATAACAAGTAAGGTCCAATTGGTCAGGACCCTATAATATCATCTATAAGTGAGGAAATGAGCATCAATTGTTGAGGTTGCTCAAGGGACTGTAGCAATCGAGTGCACAGCAAATTTCTTCAGTCCTTTACTCACTTAAGCCAAGATCTAGAAGGGTGAATTGTCAGGACTCTGGATTCTGACAAGGAGCCGAACAAAACTAATATCAGGATTCTAACCCAATCTCAGGGTTCATCTAAAACTTCTGTCAAGGCACCTCTCAGTATTGGGGTCAAAACCCAATTAATAGGTAGAAACCGGTCAATTCGACCATTGGACCTTGAAGTCCCCAAATACCCTAAAAACCCAATTAAAGTAGAGCCTTTCAAAAGAGAGGCTTAGAAATCCGCCTCAAGTTGAAGTCCCATTGCCTTTATTTAGTGAATCAAGTCAATAGTAAATTATTTTCTCTTTAATCTTCTATGTTTATTTGTCACTATTTCCCTCTAGCAAAGATCACCTCATCATCAATTAAGGAGACCTTTCTAATAGCATCTCTTATTTAATGTTAAAAATATTCGTGACTGGGGCTTAAGATCTCCTGAACTATGTCAAGATTGTTGGAATTTGTCTCCTCTTCCTGACAGGCATATTGGGCTCCAGACTTGTCTCTGGTTTCTTGGGTATTGGCAGGTCAAATGGCCTTCTCGGGTTGGGCTGGAGGTGATGGACCAGCTGATACTTCAGACACTTAAGCGTACTTATTATTCGCTGGCAGATGAGTTAAATCAGCTTTAGGTAAAGATTGTAGGTTCCGCCTCAGCTCCATGACATAGTCATTCAGGCTCACCACAACCCCCTTGCAGTTGGACACCCAAGAAATAGTTAATATATTGATCTGATTAAGTGAAGGTACAACTTGCTGGGTATCTTCAAGGATATCACAGCATGGATCAATATTGTGCGACGTGCATGTGGGCTATGTTTAAAAAGTAACCAGATGTATTCCTCCCAATAATATCAGAATTAGGGGCGTTGGTTAGTTGGGCAAGGTTTCCAGTTAATCGCCTAGTTCAACATTATCTTAATGTTATATTTATCAATTGGTGCTCCCCATTTGTGTGGGTTGAGCCCTTTTGAAGTATTAAGGAATAATCCTCAATAGTATTAATAATTTTAGGTTTGGTGGATTCTGAGGTTGACGCTGACTGCATTTGTGGGCCATTGTGGGATTTTCCGGTGGAAAGCTGATGTATTAGTTTCAATCGTCTGACTACTTTAGTTTGACGCTGACTACCAATTTTGCCAGTTGTGGGAATTTCTGGTGGAAAGCTGAAGTATTCGTTATTAAGCGTCCAACTATGATTTTGCTGCCTAATTCAGAGTACTGGCAACTCATGGCAAGGATTCTCAAAGCTATGAATATAATAGAAGTATATATACGACTAACTAGTGACTTGTGCCGAAGATGAGTCACAATATTTGATGATTGGGATAAGTGAAATGGGAGTGTAGCACTACCATGGATGAATGACAGTTAGTTCAAGTTCTGGCTTGGATGGTATAAGGGGTTTTCATAGGTGCAGTAGCCTAGAGTATAAATAGCATCCTTCCCTCCAAATAAAGATCTCTCTTTCGCCCACTTTCTATATATTTGAAGTAGCAAGGATCACTAAAGTGGATAGGGGTGGGACTGGAGATCCCCAAAGTAGGCGCGGGGTTGCATGCCTGAACTGCCGACGCTGCCAGCTCCCATACCTCATCCCTATATAAACCAATGGGAACTTGGCCAACTGGCCACCAATGACTATGTGTTGCTGGCCATCAAACTTGAGGGTGATGCAGCGTGGAGTGCCATAGCTTCCCAGGATGGGGGATGGACTCACCAGGGCACACCCAAGAGGGGCTGGCAATTGGTCATGAGGGTGGTGCAGCGTGGGAGTTCCATGGCTGCCCAGGATGAGGTATGGACTCGCCAGGGCACACCCAAGAGGGACCATGGGGCTAAGGCAAAGTTAATGGTCTGCGTGGGTTAGTGTGTTGGACATGGACTTGTAGGGAGATGGTACGCCTATGAAGGTGATACATCAAGGGTCAGTTAGTCTCCATACTGGTTGGCCTGGCACACTAGCGGAGCCCGCTGTTTGGAAGAGCAGTTTTCTGACAGGCTAAATCAAGTAGAACAGGTAAATATGGTCTTCTTCATCCCCTGCAGCAGGTGGAGGGTCCATGGACAACGGTGTCAGTCAATATTATTGTTGAGCTTCCCATATCAAATGGGCTCACCATGATTATAGTGTTTGTGGACCACTTTGCTTAGTTTTCACTCTTCTTCCCCTGTTCATCAGAATAACAGCCGAGTAGATGGCCTGTCTAGTTGTGCTACATGTGTTCTTGATGTTCAGATTGCCTCAGGAGATTGTTTATGACTAAGGATCAAAGTTTATGGCGAGTTTTTGTACTGAACTTATGGCTATCTTAAATTTTAAGCCGTGCCACTCAACTACATATCATCCTCAGTTAGACAGTTTAATCGAGCAGGTTTACCATATTCTCAAACAGCATCTTTGCTGTTATTCCACAGCCGCACAGGGCAACTGAGTAACACTTTCCATTGCTCAATTTGCATATAATAATGGCACTCATGTGCCTACCTGGTTTCTCGCAATATGAAGCCATGTTGGACATAACATATCTCTTCTATCAAGCTTTGTCTTCGCCCAGAAGTTCCAGTTGCGGTGGACCATATGCAGCACATTCAGAGCATCCTATCACTGGTCTGGGAGCACCTGATCAAGGTCATCAGCGTTTATAAACGTCTTGCGGACTGTAAACTCTCCCAGCATCTAAATTACATTTGGGTCCTCCATCATGTTGGACTCATGTAACCTACAGATGCTGATGCCCTCCTAAAAATTTGCAAGCAAGTGCTCTAAGCCCTATGTAGTGTAGGCGGATTTGGACAGCACGTTTTTGTCAATGCTTCTATCCCACTGGAAACTGCACCTTGTTTTCCACATTTCTCAGTTGTCCCCGTTTAAGGGGAAGGACACAACAGCGCTGGAGACATTAGTGATTGAGGGGGTCTAAGGAGGCTTAGGTTGAGGCAATCTTAGCTTCCCAGACATCTCATAAATCCATTAACTTGTGGCTTAATATGGTTCCCATGATATGGTAATAGTTGGGTCAGCGCCAGTGACTGTGCCATATGTGGTGAGTTAGTGGAGGCCTTTCACACCCTGCAGTCCAACGCTCCCTGTCCCCCCTCAAAGATCACCATGCTCTTGGATATTAAGTTTCCAAAAGCCAATATGAATGTCGTTTTCACTCAAGTAACCAGTAGTGGTGCTCCTCTTGTTTAAAGAGGGAAGGATAATGTACGTCTAGTGGAGCACTCCCTAACCTCATACAAGGAATTTTTGTTCCTCATAAAAAGGGGAGATGAAGGAAGCTGTTCGCTTATGACCCAGAATGAGTTGGCCCATTTGGTGGATGAGAGGTGGGTGATGGTGTAATTCCTCAAAGTTTCCTCCTTTCCCGTTTATCTCACCACCCAAGAGTTGGTGCAGCAGATCAAGGGATGTGTGGAGGTAAAAGTGGTGAGAGGCCGCCACCAGCGGAAAAGTGATGGACATCTCTCCTTAATGATAATCTCAGGTCCCAATGAGTGGGCTGTTAAATCAAATAATTTGAGGTTTGGAGGAAGCAAGCAGTCCATGGTACAATCAGGTTGAAAACTCTTCATAGTGCTCCCCTTCCACCAGAATAGTGAGCTTTAATCCCAACAAGTTTAAAGGAATTAAACCCGTTTGATACCCAATGGGTTCTCCCCTATATGGCCTAACCATGAGTGCATCAGTCACCCTCCGGATAAAGCATTGCTGATATTCCAAAAAGATTTGTACTGGGAGGGGAAATTGATGGCAAAATTTGAGCAAGAGTCAGCTGTTAGCATGAGATCGATTTGGTGTCAAATTTGCTGTAAAATTTTGTTCTTTTAGAATTAAATGTTACCATGCTACCCTCAGTTCATGCTTATTATATTTATTCCCCAAGCCCCAGCACTAATGACAACTGTCACCCACAGGTACGGATGTTGGTTAATTTTACATTTTTTGTTTTTACCAAATTTTGGCTCAAAAATTCCTGTTTAAGTTTTATTGCTTATTGCAGTCACTACCCATTAAGTGCCATGTTCACCAATTTACACAATGACTGGGCCTTAGTGTCCATCATCACAGTGTTGCTGCACTCTCTCCTCAAATGGTGATTTTATTTTAGCAGCCTCCTAAGATGTCCCCAAATTTGGACGCCATCTGGCGTCAGGATGTTCTATTGCTGTTAGAATTTCTTTCTCCCCAGTGGTGAAGTTTCATGACTTCTCCATGAGCTTAAAACCTGTGTACCACAGAAAATTTAGGGCTCCCCATGAAAACAAAATAAAAGACAGCAGCTTATTCTGCAGCTGCCACGGCAGCCTAAGTATGGTGTTGATTGGTATGATGGTAATTGTGATTGCCAGCCACAATCCCAAAATAAATTTTCTTCCCATTAGATATCAGATCATATAAAATTATTCCCCCAGCATTCTGATATTCATTCTGGGCATTTACTCACCCCAACTGGAAGGTTAGCCTTAACTTCATTAGCCAGCTCCATGACAATAAGGAGATATACCTTGAGACCAACAAAAGATAGCATAAGGAGAATAGATATATAGAAACAAAGGCCTTTATTGTTTGGGAGCAACCAACAGAGAAATGGTTGACCGAACTGATTTATGGAAAAATTGGGAATTTAGTCCTCAATCAAATTAGTTGTGCTTTCAAACGAATTGACCAATAGAACAAGGCCCGCATTAATGGTAATTTTATATCTTCAGTCTGAACAAACTTATGCCTTTGTTGGTAACTGAACAAAACCAATATTTATAATATAATCTTTAAAAACAAATTCAATTTTCTTCAAGAAAATAAAAATAACAAAAAATTATTATTTAAAAACAAATTGGTAATCTTCAATACCATTGATTGACGTCTGGGGCCTATCACGCTCTCCTGGGACTATATTGGTCCTGCTTGGCTTTAACCAAGCGTTTATATATGATGTATCTTAGGTCAGGGATGGCGGCTAACACAACTCAACTGTCCTATTCCATCTCCTCCTTATCCTTACATTCCACTCTCACAATCATGTCATTTGGACATGGCATTACCATACTATTCTTTTGGGGTGCCACCTCTCTCCCAGGGGCGTCCGCCAGTGAAAAGTATTTTTAAGCTGTGGATAACTTCATTGTTGTAATGGCAGGGGTGAAATTGGGACCCAGTACATGAGGAAACACTGGATTGTGGTAATTGAGCCCTAAGCATGAGTGCAATTACAAGCCATAGCCCAGCTATTCTCTGCGGCATCAAACCCTCAATAATCTAGGTACTCTAATCTTCTTTTCACAAGACAAAAGGCTACAACCCCCGCCACCTCCTGCTCTAACAATATCCACAAGATATGATTCCATTGTATATGGATGAGACTATTTAAACCAGGTCAACTTACTTATGTAAAAATGTGAAAATTCAAAATTCTCTGGAAACTCAAACTGGTGTGAGTCATGGCCCACCTTCATGAAAATATGATAGGGTCCTGTCATCTTTGGTCCCAGATTTTTACACGGATTATTGATGGGAATATTCCTGGCATTCAACTTTACTTACCCCTCCTTATACTCTGGGCCTACCCTTCCTTTCCCAATTGCATTCTCCTTGTAGGTCTTCACAGCCGCATCCAAGTTGCTATTTACTTCCTTATATACTTTCTTTATAAACTTTACAAGTCCACCACGGCTCTCACCTTGGACCTAATCTGAGCTCCATATTAAAGGAAAGATCTAACCATAAATGGAGAAGAATGGAGAACAATCAAACAAAGGAGTGAAGAGCGCTGTTATAGTTAAACTGTGCTAAAGGAAGATGTTTAGCCCAGTTTAAGTGGTCAGCTGCTGTGTAGTCCCATAGAAAGAGTTTAAACAGTGGTTTACTCGTTCTGTCTGCACATCATATTGGGGGTGGAAGTCAGTAGAATGTCATGTTAAATTTAGAGTCTTACACAACTCTACAGAATAAAGATTTATTTGTGACCCACGGTCATTAATGATCTTTTATGGGGCACCCTATGGGTGGAGAAACTTTGGGAAACAAACAACTTGGCCATTTAAGCAGCAGTTAACTGAGAGGTGACATGGAATAAAATATGCGAACTCACTAAACTGGTCTATCACTACCACGATATTATCATACCCATCGTAAAGGGATAGTTTCAAAATAAAAATAAAATGAGAGAGAAGTACATTGTCTCTCTGACTTCTGATCTGGTAAAAACCCCGCGAGAGGCTCAAGCTTTGTTTCATCCTGTTGCAAACAAGGAGCTCCTTGGTATACCTTGCAATCTTGACAAAATTACCTTCCAGCTATACTTATGGCAGATAATCTCCAGAGTTTTTTCTTTCCCAGGGTGACCTATATTTAACTCATTATGATGTTACTTGATTAGTTTAATGAAGTGGTCCTATGGAAACCCCAAGCGTCCCTGAAACAATACCATATTTTCTTTTGCACAGTACTTCTTGATTATATCCTCCCAATTTAAAGTGCGTTTGGCGAGTATTAAAGTATATTCACTTCATAAGGACTGAGAAGGGCTGACCTTTCTAAACATACTGTACTCCACTGGATTCTACAGAGAAGTAAGCACCAGAATGCATGCAGGGGAGGAGGGTTGTTTAGATACAATATTCATTGGGGATTTACCAGGAGAGTGTTATGCAACTCCACTTCCTTATAGTTGGTGTAGCGCAAAGTTAAATCTCAAAGCAGAAGCTAAACCATTCTCCATGCTTTCATGAACATATAAGAGAACACAATTTGGAAAGGGTATCAGGCTAATGAGTTTTTCAGGGGTCAGGACATGATGAGCTTGGTAGTACAACAGAGCCCAATTGTCAGTACAAATGCAGAATGGCCGGGAAGAACCTTAAAAGATGATGCCGCTAGTAGGTCAGTGCTTTCACTAACCTCCAAAACATAATTGTAATATACAGCTTATTTAAACTCAGGTAAGAACACTTTATGATAAGATTACCTTCTAGGATGCTCAACTCCATCTTTGACTACTTGTAAAGAGATGCAGCAATAGCAAAGCTGAGGATCACTACTCTTTATAAGCTCCACTTTTGGATCCACATGGTGAAGAACTGACGTGAAAAGAAAAGTAAACTTCACAGCATGGAAGGCATCTTCCAGTGTAGAGGGCTACTGAAGATTTTCCCCCCGCTGACTTTATTTAAGGGTGCCGCTAACTCTGCAAGATTTGGTGTAAAATTATTAAAATTAAATGTAAGTCCTCAAAAAGCCCCTCAATTCCTTAATTAAGTTGGGCGTGAGCCAATATCGAATAGCTTTTTCCAAAAACTGGAGTGTTCATGTGATTAATTATAAAAGTATTATGTTGCCCAAAAAGGATTAGAGACTTAAACTTACACTTGTTAATCTTCAGCGTCAAATATGCTGCTTTCAAATGCTCCACCCTTTGCCCCAGGTGCATTTCATGGAATTTTAATCATGTAAGAACATCAGAATGTCATCCATTTAGACCACAGCACAAACACCTAGCAACTCCCTCAAGGCCACTTCTATATGATGTTAAATTGCAGGCGCATTTTTGAGCCCAAAAAGCATGACCTAGAATTGGTAAATCCCCTTCCTGGTATGGAATGCAGTGATTCATTTCTGCCCTTTTTGATGCAAATTTGGTTGAAAGAATTCAAGCAATTCAATTTGGAGAAGACCATGGCCTTATATACATAGTGATCAATCTGTGCCTCCACTATGATGCAGATTGAGTATGGTAACTTTTTTGATGTTAACTTAATCTACGCAGGGGTGTAGTGTACTGTCAGCTTTTTCCACAAAGATTAGCAAAGAGTATACCAGAGAGGTGCACTGATAGTAGCTCCCTTGGAAAGTTTCTATATACCCAAACATACAATGCCGCCTCTTTCTGCAAGATCAAAATGTAAATTGGGGATATGATGAGAACCAGGCAAAATTTAGCTTAAATCACAATCAAAATCCGAGTAACCCAGTAAAACATTTATTAAGCCGCATTAAATGAAAACTCCGGCCCTCCAAACAGGGGATAAGGGGGCTTTGGGAGTAGGCTATAGCAGAGGCGCAATATTAAGCCTATGTACATTGGGCCACTATGGCAAGCGTTCAGAGGGCTACTATATGACATGTGAATTAACAATTTACTGACAACTCTTCAAGGACAAAGTTAAGGTTCTTGCCTCCAAGTTGGTTTTTATATCAAATTTTCTACATTAGCTCACTCATAAGATAATTGGGTACATCATGTTATTGACTTCAAGAAATGGTCAGCCATGTAGCATATAAAGACTTGATAATCAACCAAACCCTGAATCTTCAAGGTAAAAATACCCTAGAAATATCTGCCTTAACCATAACACCAGTTAAGTAGCGTAACTCGTTATATTTAGCTAGATCAAGATCAATAATATTTCCAGAGGCGTCAGTATCTACTAAAATAGTTGTCCTAAACTAACCTGAAGGGGATGAAAAAGTAGCAAAAATAAGAAAAATTAGTCTCATTTTTTAATATAGATAATGGTGCTAAACCTAAGGTGGGATCCACTTCAGGCATTCTAATGCCTCCATAATGTGTCCTTATGTCAATGAAGGGTGTGTTATAGTTTGCACTCTTATTATAGATGAGACATACCCAGCAGCACCTTCTGCAAAACACACCAGTTTCCATAATCTTTTACTAAAATTGTTTCCAATACCTGAGTGTGGCAAATTATATCAGGATCTGCCAAGAATTTTCAGGAGTGATATGGAATATAGCAATTGAGTCACCATGTGCCTCAAACAGAGCTTTAAAATTCTGGTTGTATGTATAAATTTTATTAAAAATACCGTTTTTGATTGCACAGGTATCCAACCCAATTTGACATCATGATTGCCTCCTTATACATTACCATGATGGTTAAAGTCCTTTACACAGAAATTTTACACTGTTCTGTGTATGAAGTTACAAAATGAGAAAGTAATAAAATGCATTTTTGTCTAAAACATTGGGCTAGACCCCTTCTGACCTCTAAATTCCTTTGAGAGCAAGTGAAAGGCACCTTATGCTATGGGTTTTTATAAAAGAGAATTGGGGCTTTAGATAGTGGTTTTTATAGGATTGGTCGTGGGTGAGAAAAATTCAGCCAAAATTTTTAAACACTAAATAAAGTTTTGGGGCTAGACCCCTTCTAATTCTTGAGTTTCTAAGAGCAGAACCTCAACAATGGAAGGAGGTTCCATTTTAAAAGAATTTAAGATTTTATGGGTGGTGATTATAGGGGTATCAGCCTGTGACATCACCGCGTCCAAATATGCTGAAACTATTAGTAATTTATGAGTAGGACCCTTCTGACCCTCAAGTTCTCTCAAAAAGGAAGAAATGGAAGTTAAAGAAGCCTATATCTACAAAAATAATTCGTGTTTCCAGGGAAGTAAATATAGGGGTCTCCACTGGTGAAACATATGTGGCTAAAATAACAAATCACCCTTTGGTTGAAGTGGGGAATTCATAAAGAAGTAAACCAAACATAGGAGTGGAGGAGCAAATGGAGCCCACCATACCTGAATGTTTACTTACTGCATTATTATGCCTCCTATAAAAAACAACATTCTGAAGACGTCAAGACAAAAAGGGCCTGGCCCTGACAAAAAAGTTTTTTAAGTATAATCCCAAAAAGCGTCCAGAACAACTGGGTTCATAGAACCCATAAAAGGTTTAAAAGGAAGGGAACATGTGTTACACCACTTCCAGAAGGTGTTCTAAGCCTTCTATCTATTAGCCAAAGGCACTGGATGAAACCTGATGCAAACCTCCATGACTCAAGGGTGAGCAAGGGTGGGCTTACTAAATTTTACAAAGTTTTCAATTTAATTTCAGCTTTGGTAGCAGAACCATGGTGGCCCAAAACCACCAACTATTTTCAGGGAGGGCAAGAGCCAACTCACGGACAGTAAAACAAGAAATGCTTATCTGGGCAATTGCAAAAATGAACAAAGTGACAAGGTAAGAAGACTAGTGACCTCAGCAAGTAGCTAAGAAAAAACCCACAACTATGAAGGAATTTCACATATAAAAAATGTCACCATTATAAAATAGGGCTGGTCGTTTAATGTGTGGAGAGTGTATCTAAATCTCCTTAAAAAGGCTACTTATCAAAGTGGTGTGCACGTATTTAGTATGGTACTCACAATGTTAGTGTTAATTAAATAAACCAAGATACTGCCATAAGGAGGTATACCATGAGGTCAACTAAATATAACGTAAGGTTGATAAAGTTACATAGAAACAAAGTACTTTATTGTAAAGTAGAAAACCAACAGAGAGATTATAAGAGTAAAACTAATTTAAGGGAGTTTTGAGAAATTTGGCCTCAATCAATTTGTTTGGCTTGGAAACAACTCTGATTTATTTTGAGGCCCCCATTTAAGGTAGTTTTTACCTTGAGTAAGCATAAACTTGAGACTTTGATACCAACTGAAGACTACTGTTATTTGCAATAATTAACTTTGTAAAAAACCAATCCACATTCAGATATTTATATTTAAGAACCATCATAGTGTGAAATATACTGGGTAATTACCCCATTGATGTAATGGCTGGGAGGGCATCTTGAGATTCCTGGGATTAACCTAGGCCTGCTTTGCCTTACCCCAGCATTTATCCATGGTGTACCTAAGGTCACGAAGGGCGGCCAACTTAACTCCTCTAGCCTGGTTTATCTCCTTCATATTCTTATAGTTTTACTTTCATAATTATATCATAAACTATGACAATGTTTTCATGAGATACAATATAGAGCTGCCTGATGAATCTTCTCCTAATTAACAGACAAACTATTGCAATCTGGATAACAGGGAAGATTCTTTATGGCATTTCCAGTATACTAAGTTTTATCCAGACTATGCCTATTTTTTCATTATGCTATCATTTCTTTTTTTTAGTACTAGATAGTCCCAACCCTATTATGCTATCATTTCCATTTTATATATAGATATTATTGTTTTATCATAGACTATAGATAATTCTACTATTTTCTTAAATAAACTATTTTTACATTGGAATATTGTATATAATCTTAATCAATTACTATTCATTGTTTTATTTTGGGTGTCCAACGGCACATTCAACATGCAACATAAAAAAGCCCAGCCTTCAAATAATCGTGCCTCCATAACTTCCAACCTGGTGGCCCAAAACTTCTGCCTCTTCTTCATAATGTATACCTTACGTTAGAACACATAAATTCCCTATAACATTGATAATCATAGTGTCATAAGATTTTCATCATTCCATTAACTTTATTGTTGGTAGCTTTCCTTGCCTCCTTTGTTGCTCTAATATAGAGGTTGAGGATAGGATCCAACCAGAAGAGTAATTTAACCTATTGGTTAAGGGTCCAGATAAAGAAAAAATGTCTATAAAGCGTCTTTGAATTATGAAAAAAAATTGTAAAGCTTAGGACAATATGAACTGAGGAAAGTTATATAAGTTGAAGAAAGGTAAATATTGTATTAAAATACATACAAGTTTGGACAAGTTCATAATATTTTCACACCTATGAAAAGGACCATATGTAGTCTTAGAGGGGTCATTATTTGATGTCTATACCACTAAGCACATGTCCAATGAAAGATTATAAATAGGGTCCACGCATTGTTTCTTAGATCCAACTAAATCAGTCAACCCTCTTCCTTAGAGCTATATTAAGAATGAGTCACGTCAAGGGGAGATTTATGTTCAAAATCGTTGGCTCAGCTTTTATTATTGGAGTTTTATTATACCTTTTAGCTCAGTTATAACTAGAAAAAATGGGAGCAACTAGTTGTCGCCACATTTAAAAATCAACCCTTCATTCAAGCCCCCAACCATTACAGAATTTATATGCGCTGTTCCTCAATCTTTTATGAGATATTTATCAATAATGGGCATCATTATGCTTATTGTACACAATATAACCAATGTACTCAAAGTTAATTTGTACTTTAAAATCAGGACAGAATTATACTGAGACTAAAAATTATTTATAGATTTTTACATGACTAATCTAATAAAGTATCAATTTTAGCAAAGTTATGGTGATATTCCAGTAGTCATCCCTGGAACAGAGTTATATTCAGATATTATAAAAATCAAGTATCATGTAGCACCTTTATACAATATTCAGTGGTATAAGACCTTTTCAAGTGACAGAGGTCTGTTGATCAAAGAAATCCAAAAAGTCTAAGGTGGAACTTACCTGTGCAGGAGTGGCGTTGCCGCGCACTACAGGTACCTTTCAGCTTGAAAGATGGAGGAAGATGATATCCCAAAAATTATCTTCATGCCTCTCCATTTTCATTAATTATGCTAGCCTCCAATGGTTAGAGAATATTAGTAGTAAAAATACTGGCACTTTAGGCCTTTTACATCCGCAAAGAGAACTCAAAGGGAATTTTTAAAGCTATTTAAAATTTCCAGGATTTCTGAATGGTACTTTTTACTCTGTAGCCAAAGACCACCCATAGAAAACTGTTTTAAGTTTCCCCCTCCAAGAACTTTTTGAGGTTCTTTTTTTTGAGGGTGATATGAAAAAAGATAGTTACATGTTATACTTACTAGAGAGTCAAGATACTAAGGAATTAAAAAATTTTGATGGTTGCAATATGTGTTCTCTTCAAGGAATTGTGTATGTATAATTTAAAAAAAGTTATAAAAAATCTTTTTATGCTTTTGACTCACCCATAATTTCTGGGATTTACAAGTCTTTTAAGCCTAAATTGATCAATCAATTAATCTTTCTGGTTTGTTTTAGTAATTGGAGGTAGCATTTACAGGGGCCATTTTGGTACTTACTATGCTGAATTTAATTTCCAATTAAAAAGAGAATTTGTACCATATATAATCGAAACATACTGTAATTTCATGTCATGTTTATTTAAAATTGGATAACAATTATAAAATTCCTCAAAATTAACGCCCAAATTGATTTTTGATTCATCTAAGAGCTTACTAGTTTATAAGACTGTCATTAGGTAACAAGTGGCTAGTTTGAGCTTTTTGCGCTCTTTCTGCACCTTATTTTAATGTAAGATGCCAAAGGAGGCTGCAAGAGCTTCTTAATGTGCATAGGTGAGTAGAGTCTGATTTTACAAATGCTACCCAACGCAACTAAACCATTATTTGGCTATTATGAAGTCAACAATTAAGTAAGCTTTTTGATTTATGCTTGGCATATAGAGCCATGTTGAGCGTAGGGAGTAGACCAAAGCTCTGCTGGTGGGTCACAACCTGTCTTTAATGGACAGAAATTCAGCTTTGGCACTCCTTTTTTGCTGATCAATTAATGAGATTTTCAACTAGACAGGTATGTTTGTTGGAAAGGTGATTGGCCTCCCAAAGGCCCAATCATTATAAAAGCTGTTTATTACGGTCAAGGCATTGCCTGACCACCACATTTCCCAATATTCCCTATTGTGATGATCAGGGCAAGGTTGATGGGCACAATCAATAAAAGTTTGGAAATGTCAATCTGTCAATTCAGATGCCTTAAAATCAAACTTTAAGAAATATCTTGGGGTTGACAAGGAAAAAAATCCTCATAAATGGCGCTCTGGCCAACCAGATGTGACCAAGTCTAATGTCTCTGAATGTGTTGACAAGGATGAAAATCCTTGCAAATGGCGCTCTGGCCAACCAGATGCTGCCAAATACAATATTACTAAAAAGTGATGAGGATGAAAATCCTCATAAGTGGTGCTCTGGTCAACCAGATGTCACCACTTCAGGTGAGGCTGGACAAGCCTCTTGGAAATGGTAATAGGGTGAATAAGAGGATGACATAATTTTTCAATTAAGAATTTAGAGATAAGGATGTTAAAAAAAGGTTCAGGCTTTAAAAAATTTGAAGCAAGATAATAAATGTAGAAAAGTTTCTACAACTGCAAAGGTATCTGTAACAGCCAGCGATTGTACATGGATCTCATGAGGTTGGGAACTATGGGATTTGGGTATGTCAATGGTTGTAATTCCATTAATATAATGCAGTTTTCCTAATCAGTCAATAGCGAGATAATTATTTAAATATATATTCAAATAGTTGTTCATTTTAGGAGATTCCCATTTACTGACGAGTTGCTGGGATGCCATTAATTCTGGAGGCTTTTACGCACCTCATGACTGACATTACATTTAGCCTTTTTAGGCAATATTATAAAGTGAGGTTGCCACCAATGGACCTCACTTTGGAATTATATTCCAAACTTTAAGTTCACTTCAAATAAAGGCCGCTATTTTATAGACTTGTTACATTTATTATAATTTATTATTTTATTTTATTTGTTCAAGCAGGTTGGTTCAGTGTGGATGAAAGTGCAATAAGAAGTGAGAAAGGGGATGGACATCATGAGATCCTTTGTGGTGACGATGCCCTGGCAGACCAGAATACCCCAGCCCAGTGGAGGTTGGCTGGGTGAGCTTTTCAAAAGCTGCAGCGCTGGTGACCAGAGGCTGGCAGGACAAAGATGTCTACCACACCTTGGCCCGTACCCATCCCTTCTGGATGGTGGTTGCCAGAGTAATCCCAAGGCGACAGAGGCTGGTACGCCACACCTTGGCCCAGTGTGCCCGGTGAGGCCACCTGCCTGGATAGGAGTCTTGGAGGTTTGTTATGGCTATTGCCCTTTTCCTTTTGGGAGTGACCCCCGTCTGGGGGTTTGGGTTCACAGCAGGTGGCAGGCTGGGCCTTGGGAGCCCTGTCTTTTACAGTACCCAATCCTAGTGCTGGACAGGTTAATGAAGAAATTGTGGTTCTAGATCCTTGGGCTATGCCTGCCATCAAGAAGTTTACTGCAGACACTGCAGAGAACAAAACCCGCTCTTTCCCCTAAGCCTATCATTAATTTAACACTCAAGTTGCATAAAGCAGTTTTGTCTTCTATAATTTTAAATAAAACTTAACAAAATCTTAAAAACAAATTTTCAAATTAGAAATAATTTTTATTAAATAAACCATGGGAAAATGAACATAACTACATCTCAGACTTTTACAAGGTCATTGAGTCCTTTTATGCGCTTTCTGGAGGAGACCCTCTTGCTTGGCACCAGTATCATTATGACTATTGTCCAAACTTCCATAATCAAGTGCTTTCTGCATATTCTGATTAGGGATAGATCCACGGCAGGGTTATCTTGCTTGTGGGCACTTACCTGGACACTCTTACCCAACTGATTTGTAGCAGTGTTTAGGGACCCATTTGTCACAGTGTCATCCATACATAGGCTTATATCTATACTAAATACAGGCCTCCTATATATAATACAGAAGGTATTATTATACTAAACATTGTTATTTGTTGTTTTAATTTTATCACAAATGAGAAAGTAAACTCATTTGATGTGAAGCTATGACATATAGCTTATAATTAACTAAGTCAAGACCTTTATATTATTGTTACAAGTTACATAATTAAATAATGGAATTTAGCTTCTTGATAAAATGACTATTAAATATGTTGACTAATTGACTTTGTGCAATATGAATGACATCTGTATCTTTTATGAGACAATCATATGCCTTTATCCTGATCAATATATATAAAAACTAGAAAATTAAATCTTACTTTAACCTGTTTATAATTATCTAATTTATATTAGCCAAGTTAAAAAATATGGTTTTTAAGTTTATTACAGATTTACCTTAACAGATTTGTTATATTTGAAATTTAACTCCCATAATCTACTTTTTAAGCTATAGATGATTTTTACTATACTACTTTTTGTCAGATTTTAACCTTAAATTACAGTAATATACTTACTGTAGTAGGTAAATAAGGATATTTTTATGGCTTATAAAACAATATATTTCTAGTTTAATTCTAAAGGTAAATGAGGCGGGTCAACCTTGGGACAAATATACCACGCCATGTTTTTTTGCCTGTGCTGGTTTTTAACTTTAACAATCAAAAGTCTGACCCAGAGTGGAGCAGGAAATACCCCACTATGTTACCACTCATCTATAGTTTTAATTCTACTTCTAATTGTCTTTATAGATCTATATATAATATAACTGATATGGTATAAAACTTAAGTAAAATATGTTCATTTGATAGATAGTGCTAAAATTATGATTTTAATATATGTGTAAGGTATATCTTATAATTGTCTGGCATTTTAGTAACATAAAATCTCCTACTAAACATTAGCTTTTAACATATATGGTTTTATCTTTCATTCTATATCTAATTAATCTTTCTTCAATGGTTTATCATTCTATGAAAAGAGAATATATATAATAATCTTATCGTTTATTGATATATGTTAAAGGCATGTAATGTTTTAGTAATAGGAAATCAGAATTGATCAGATGGTGACCCCTTTCAAATAAAAAAGGTTCTAATCCTTGGGCCTACATTTGCAGATCTTGGAATTAGTGACATACCATAGATGAGCAATAGTTGGCCGCTTTTCCTCCCATTTTATAGAAAATTCACAAAAATAAAGAATCCAGACGTGGTAGCAACTACAATACTTTAATTTCTATTTTGGAAGTATATAACACCCTTGTGCAGAAATTTAGTCTGGTTATGAAATCATTTTTGAAGGTGTAAATCTCATGTAGGGTACTCAGGACCAGGAAAACTGTGACAATCACTTGAGTTCAGGAAGTTTGATTCACCTTGGTATTCTTAACTAAATATTAGAAAAAACCTAATATGGTGGAGCCACTAATAGGAAACTGCATTTTAAAATCACAATTTGATGTTAAGAGTATTGTTCTGCAAAAAATCATTCACATGACGTTTTAGTCAACAAAGACTCTCCTAGAAGGTCAAATACCCAAGTTATGTGATGGTTAATAAATATACTTGATTTAAGTTTTCTTGGAACTTAACTTAATCCTAACTCCAGTATTAGATTTTTCAACAAAATGGAATGTACAAACGTCGACCCTGTGACACCCATTCAAGCCCTTTATTAATTTAGTAATCCCTTTTCAAAATCGTATTGTAAAATAGTCAATGATTCTCATCATGAGAGAACTACTGCTTTTTAGATGAAGTAAAATTTGTCTATAAATAGTATTCACCTATTCTAAATATAGGATCTCCTTACTTATAGACTTGTCATTTATTTGTGTAGATCTTTAGCATAGTCTAACTATACTAAAGAATCAAGGATATATCCACTAAGTCATTCTTTAAAGAAGACTCTATAGTTGGAATGACCAACCTTAACCTGTGCAATAGTGAGTAAAGGTACCTCTTGCTACACTTTTGTGCTCACTACAGAGGAACTGTAGTATAAAAGAAGAATACAATTTTTCCCTTACAATGGACTTGGTTTAAGAAGGAGATAATGGTAAGGACTTCCAATATGTTACCATCTTATGTTATTGCTCCCACTCTTGATTGACTGGCATTAAAGAAGTCATATTTTATTACTTTTAGTTTTTGTTATAGTTTAAAGGCCAAGTTCTTCTAGGGCTACAAGATTATTAGTATATAGCTAAAGCAGAATCTCTAGTAGACTTCAGGTCTCTAGCGTAATATCTTGTGGAATAGATGTACTTGTCAAGGTAAATCTTCGCTATAATGCAGACAATATCTCTAGTTGAAAGTAGGCAATCTCTAGTTAAAGCTATGCAAAAATTGAGGATGCAAACAAGTATATCCTTACTGTAAAAGTTGAGGATATTTATAGCTTTGGTAAAAGTTTGGGAACATGTATTGATTACCTTAATATAAGTTTTGGATATTGTAGAGTATGATAATTCTCAAACGGCAAAATCTTTTCTGAAAGATGTGGTTAATGTGAAGGTTCCTGATGGACACAATCTTTCCTGATCAATGTTTTTCACTCAGAAGATCTCAAAATTGCAAGATCTTTCCCAAAAATCTGGCGGATTCAGGTTTAATTTTATATTTTAGTTGCTTTTTTAGGTGATCATTGCTTGTAGCAGTTTTGGTAGCTTCTGCGGCAGTGAAAACCCATAGATTAAGTTGAAAATTATCTCACATTTAACATTCTTAAAATTAGCGCAGATCATATTTATCTCAACAATGATCAGTTTTAAAAACTTTCCAAGAAGGGACATAACTTAAGAGAAACCTATTATGTAGTCTATAAAAAAAAGGAGCTTAATTTGATGGAGACAATTTAGTACTCTGAACCTTAATGATAAATTACTTAATAAGGTTCTGACCATAGCATATCATTTTTTTGGTCTGGCCCCCTGGTTAGTGATAGTAGAATAAGACAAGATTTTTTAATTGGTACCCAGGCAAAACTAGTTTTTTGGCGTTGCTTTAGTCCACTTCCCAGTTATTTTTATTTCCCACAGACTTGACGCCAAATGCTTGTAGTCAAAAATAACTCATCCACCAGTCTTTGCATAGCTAGCTCAGCGGTTTCAAGCGTATAAGTTTTTATTATGGGATAACACTTGTGGGTAAGATTGGCTCTCATCCATAAAGAGCTTAAAAAGAAGAAATCTGTAAAACTAAATGGTAGCTCGCACAATATGCAATATTGCTGCCAGAAGGTATTTGTTCCGCCTAGATGGGTCAGATTAAGCCATCTTGTAAAGAGTAGCATTCAAAGTCCCATTTTCCCGTTCTACTGCTCCATTGATATCTGGACTATATGAGGCAGTGAAGGAGCAATAAGTATTCATCAATAAGTTAAGGCCTGTGATTACTTAAGATACAAAAAAGGGTGTCATTATTGGATAACAAGACTTTCTTCAATGTAAGCCATTTATTGCTTTAAGAAAGTGGATGGGCATTTTTATAATCCTTGGGCATCTGAGTAGGTTTGATTAGCACTAAATTGCTATCAGGGCACATTTCTCCTGATCCTTTGGCGTAAACTCAATCTGCCAGTATCCACTAGCGAGGTGCATTGTAGAAAATAATTGGGAACCAGTATGAGTCATAAGGAACATCATTTCATAGTATTGGGCAAATGTCCTTTCAGTTAATGGAATTCAACTTGTGGTAATCCATTACCACCTAATGTCCACAATTCTTCTTTTATATAATCAGCAATGGAGAGGCCCATGGACTTGTAATAACTTGAGTAATTGGTGTCCAGAAGTTGTTTCACCTCCTTTGTCATCTTAGCTTCTTAAACCAAAAATTTCCAGTAGGATTGTGCATGGATGAAGGTAATTCACCTGAAAGCACTATATGCTGCATACTTTTTATCACTCTAAAGTCATCTGAACCTTTTGCGAATAAGCCAGCGTACTCTTAAATAAAAGCATCCGCTTGACACTCCTGCTCAGATGTGAGGGTTTAACCTAGCAATACTTCTACGTGGGCTATGGTAATATCCTCATTGATTTCTAAATAATGAAAATTTGCGCACCTATGAAAAGATTCAACTTAATCAGCGGGCAATTTTCATACATACAAAAGGTTTTTAGATAATTGCATAGGTTGATCAGTATAATTAGCCATCAAAAAGGTTAGGAGTTACAAATAAGCAGAATTAAGAACTTCAGAGCAGGTAAGAGGTCTCAAATGGACGATTAGGGTCTCCTTAAATTTCCAGCAAGTGATCTGGCGGAAAGTTAATTTGATCCCTGTGTCCATCAGTATTTAGATTTTGGGGATATAACTACTCATTTTTTGTAATATATATATGGAAAGATCTTCTTGAGTCTCAGCTCTGGAAGAAGGTAGTTTGGTTTTTAACTTGAAAACCAGGTACTCTAGCTGCACGATAAAGTTCAAATGTTCCAGTAAACAGCTCTTAGGTTTTCTTATATCTTTCTCTTTAGGGGAATCTTTAGCAACTATTGGAATGAGATATCCTAGGATAGAAAAAAAGTCTTTTTCCTTGATTTTAGTTTCAAATTTGATATGGAATTGTGTGACTGGGAAAAATAACCATTATTCTCTAGCACAACTACATGTTCAAAATCATTTAGTGAACCATATCAAAGCGGAAAGGAGGTTAGGCCACCAAACATTGTGTCCAATGAGGCCATGTATTCCCATAATCTAAGGTATGGTTTTGATCTAGAGTAAAATCTACTTCTTTCCCCAATCAATAGAAAAAGATGTTGACCAGATAGCCATTGCCAACTATGGCCAAATTTTACTAATGGACAACTATTTCAACACAGGCAACCTCAGTGCCAAAAATGAGGAATTGAGTAAATTAAGATTGTGGCGTAGTGGTCCAGAAAGATCAGAGTAACAGGAGGTTAAATCTTTAAGCAAATTAAAGAGTCCAGGACATTTATTTTACCAGGCTTAAATAGGAAGTAACATTTAGAGCGGGATGGAACTTTAGATGCAAGAATAGGCGCAGAGTCCTCAGCTGAGGAGGCCTCGCGCCCTAAGTTGACTCCTCTTTTCCCGCCTCATTGACTTTTGTCTTCCATCAGGATTCTCCTGATGACTAAAGATTCAGCAATAAGAGCAAGGTTCACATCAAGTTTATATTTCTAGAATTATACTACTGCATAAATGTGAGTCCAGATCTCTTTTTTAGGTTTTTGGCGCACTTCCGGCTCAGGCAACCCCATTATAAATTCCTCATTATCAGCAATCAATTTTCACAACTTCTTTTAAATTCTGTAAGTGTAGTATGATAGACATACTTTATTGAAATGCAGAGAGAACATTGGCAATGGCATCGTATAAAGTAGCTCAATTGCATGCAGCAAGAACCTGAGCTTACTGATAAAATCACATAAAAAACTATATTTGTTCTCCACATTTAGGCAGAGCGCATAAAAGCCAATTTTGGTTAGAAAGGGATACATATTCTAAATTACTTGATAAGGGCGGCCTTTTTTTCAGACCAAGTATACACTTTGGAATATGGCATCATGCTTTATTAAAATCTGAGTTTTTTGGTGATATTTCCCAGAGGTTAACTGCACAGGTTTGGTTCTTATACGCGCTATTTTGCATTCTTTATTATTAATGTAGATATATGATTGATAATAGAATGGGGACCATTATCCATAGATGAATCAAAAAACCAGATTTTAGGCAATACAAAGCTAAAATTGGAATGCTCCACTTTGTGATAATTATGCTGACAATTAGGGACTTCTTCCCTCTTCCAGATGAACTTGATCTAACTCTAGATTCAGAGGTTCTTGGCCTTGGTTCCCGTCACTGAGTCTATGGAGATCTACTTCAAAGTACTGCTTCTCTTCTAGGAATATCTGATTCTTACTCTTTGTCACACAAAAGAGTCAGCAATTACTGTACTGCAACAATAAACTGAAGATAGATATAATTTATTTAATTGGAGTAGATCTGCCTTGCTATTATAAAAAACTAGAGAATTTATAAGGAATTCCGCACCCAACTACTCTGTTGGCACCTCAGTAAGGTAATGGCAGCCGTTGCCATTAAGATCTATTCAAGGTCTCTTACATGTTATGTCTTCTCCATCAGGATAAGGATTTTGCCATTGGACATTCCAGAAACATTAAACTGGAAAGAACAAGAAAATCTTTCCTAATGTTTCCGCTCAAACACAGCTGCCCAACCACATTTTGCTAGCAACCAGCTTAAAATAATGTAGCTCTTTATGCATAATAGCAAGTCAAAAACCAACTGATTAATTTTCTAGTTTCAGGTGGCATCACTCGCCTCACAACTCCTAAATAAATTTCCAATCTGTTGGTGATGAGACCTGACCAATCCCAATTGGCACGTCTAATAATTAATCATTGATTAACTATCAGATAAAATAATATTGTCACACCTCCACCTGATGAGATCTTAGGCATTTGCATAAATTGACCCCAGCTTAACCCAGACCAGGAAAATACCCCAAAAATCTGCTAGAAATTTTAAACTGATAATAAGATTAACTGATATTCAATTCATTCGCTATTAGGACTTGTCCCAAGAGAACCAGCAGATTTTCTAGTCTAGGAAGCTGGAAATGTGGGTAATATCCCAACACATCCCCCCTCTTCCCTAGATTTTCAGAAAAAATAAGATTATGACAGGATAATGTCACCTTAGCTAGTTCAAATACTTCACAAGTCACTAATGGAGCACAACTCAATCCGATTTAAATGGTGCTCATAACAACCTTTAGCCGGTGTTTCTCTTCCTTTCTTCCTCACTGCCACATCCACAGAGCGCGGTCCTCATGACCCACTGCCGTGCCAGCCTAGTTAGTTTGTACATGCCAGTGCTAATCCCAGAAAGCCGGTTTTCCCCTCAGTCAGGGTTATATGACTCTTCATCATTTACAGGACCTTGAATTTAGCATCCTTAATTCCTTGATTCCCCTCCTTATCCTTGGCGGGTGAGACTACCATCAATGGTTTTTCTTGTGGCAAAAATTTGAATGATTAAATATTTTTTTTCTTGTTATATTCACTTCTAACTAATAGTTGTTTGCTCAAAGCATACTTGTATTTTTTTTCTTTCTTAAAGAGCTTAATATTTTTTAGAAATTACTTGTACTAAGATTATATTAAATTATAG
Source organism: Massospora cicadina (assembly GCA_022478985.1). Lineage (NCBI taxonomy): Eukaryota > Fungi > Entomophthoromycota > Entomophthoromycetes > Entomophthorales > Entomophthoraceae > Massospora > Massospora cicadina. Next base: position 26,125 of record JAKSZP010004128.1, read on the forward strand.
CTTAATAAAAACTGAGGTGATAGTGTGGACAATTTTAAAAGTCCAACATCCCCCAACTTGCCCAACTCATATGTCAAATTCATCTAGCTCCTGACACCAGAATTATCTGAAGAATCTTTCTACTGAAGATGCCCACATCTTCAGATTTTTTAGTTGTGCCTGTTAAGTTTTCAGCTGATGGTGCAAGCTAAAATGACTTAATAATTAATTTGAGGATAAAAACTCGCTTTTCAAGTGAAACTCCTGCTTATAATTGAGAAGTGGATCCTCCAATAATCCTCAATAATAGCCAAGTAACTCCAGTACTCTCACTGTTCTTAAGTCTACTGGAAACATCAGATACTAGACCTTCTGTCTTTAGACAAAATTAGGAAATGATTCATCTATAATTGGGACTTCTTCTTCAGAAGGTAACTATGTACTTCTCTTCAGGAAGTATAAACACACAACTTTCTAATATAAATGTAAAGGCAGTGGATATGAATATCAGACATATGACAGATGGAAACAGTAATTAATAAACTAAGCGATAATAGTTATTAATGATCAATATTTAAATGGTAAATGATTATGTTTTATTATTTGGCCAGGCGCCAGTATTATATACCTCTCAGGCATCTCCTGGCCAAACTCATCTTTTAAATGAGTTCATTCATATTATGCCAATCCTTTGATGGTCATGGCAATAATCATGAAATATCTCCAAGTCAATTTGGCCCAGGAATTGACTAAAATATCAATTGCTTCAGCCCAATTGAAGGCAATTTTACTCTCATAATCAGGATGATTATGGGTTGCAAACTAAACATCAAAATCTTCCTGATTAGAGCTATGTCATAACTTGACAAATAGCAATAAATGGGCATAATAAAATATAACCATTAAAGATGACGCATCCCTAATTGGGACATCAGTAGGACTCTCAATAGCACTAAGTATGCCCTTAATTGGGACATCAATGTTCAAGTGCTTAATAAATCAATTTCACTTATTGAACCCAAAATTCCGCCTTAGTGCATTAAGATTAGTGCACTAATTTAGGAGGTGCAATTTATTACATGCCGTGAGACTACTTTGCACCCAAGTGGACCCATAATAAGCCTAAATATGATTATATCATAGCTAATATTAGCTATGATAATCAGGTACTTCAGACGCAATCAGAGAAGTTATGAGCTAAATCTGATTTATCAAATTATGCAGATGAATCAGGAAGGATCAAAGGATCCATCAATGGGCGTAATCTATCAGCATTGATGGTTTTCTCAAATGGTTTATTTTCGAGTCAACCATCAAAATCTAAGATTTCCCCCCTTGACTGGAATATAAGCCCTGAGTTTTCCCAAATTCAAATTCAATGTCAGAAAACAGCTCTTCCTCCACTTATCGCAATTTCGTTGCTTCCTTGAACCTGAACAGCGGTGTCATTTAAATGGGTTGAAAAGAAATATGCATATGAATAGCTTCTTGGGCTCTCTCCAAGCAGCAGGGTTGGGGCATCTTATTCCTGCACCCACTGTTATGACATCTACTCGGCCCAAAACCATCATTGAAGAGGAAGTTGTCTCAGTTGTGGATCCTACCTGAGGATTGATAGGGTACAAATTTGGTCTCATGCTTCCACAATTGTCTTGGCGGACAACTTTGGGTGCTCTTTTGATCCCAGAGAGCCAACCTTTTCACTCCAACTAGTTTATCAGGATGGTGATCTTCTGGCAGAGTTTATCTTCATAGTTGGTTATTTCCCAATGGTTCAAAATATTAGTGTGGTGTTGGGGTCATCCAACTATTCTCATTGGGGCCAACAACTCAATGAACTCAGGCCAAATACGATTGGCTTTATGACCCCATTCATCTTTTGTTTGCCAAGGATCCCTCCATTCAACCTCAAGGTTTTGTTCAGTTCAACAGCTTTGTGGAGGAGGTCCTTGGTTCCTGGTCCGCGCCACTTGAAAATTGGCCCAATTTCACTTCCTCTTTAGATTTAAATACCCATGACATTCAAGATGTTCATTTTTGCTTGGCCATTTGGGCAGCTTTTGAAGACCTTCATCAGGATAATGCTGATGAATACATTCCCAGGATGGCCTTAGTCAGCCATCTTATGCATTTTTCCCCGACCAGATGCCTTCAGGTCGTTTATTGCATGTTCCCCCTCTTATAGAGTGGTGGAAAACCCAAGTGTGTAATGTTAGATAATTGACCCCGGAGATTTATCAGTGCCAAACTGATTTTTTAGTCAACTATCTTCTCTTGGGTGTTTGTTTTCCACCTGATTGTGGGCTCAATCAGGTAACTATCAATGGTTTCATGCCTCCAATCCCAATCATTTGCTGGGAGTCATCTACAATTAGTATGTGATACATCTGGCTTTATGCCACCACAGCCCTTTTCCTTGTTGCCCAGCAACTAAATTGGGCCAAATTGGCGCATGAAGATGAAGGATCAGGTTCTGAGTCAACTCCCCCTTTGAAGTGGAGGAATAAAATTCTTTTTTATCTATTAAAAATTATAAAATTCTTATTTCTTGTAATATAAAATCTTATTCTTTTTTACTTTGTATTTAGATGATAGATAAAATTTTTATCTTTTACTATTATTATATATTTTTTTCTCATATTTATTATTTTTTATAGTTGTATATAATTATGTATGAATTCTTCTCTTCTGATTGGCCCTCTTACTTAAACTTTCTTAAAATTTTAGCATGGACTCAATTATAGATATGCCCAAATTTTTCTCCTTAATAGTATAGTAAAAGTTTAAATTTTATTCTATAACGTCAAATGGGCTGACCCAAATGCAATTTAACTTGTGAGTTCAGCCTGAACCAGGGTATTGCAAAATAATACTTTATCCCCACAGCGAATTTGGGTAGATCATATCAGATTTTTTGATTTTTTTCATGTCAGGCCTTATGAAGTTTGAAGTTGTTATCAAAAGCCTGGGCTTGCAGTTTAATTAAGGTTTCTGCAAGCCTCTCAACATACTGAAAATAACTCAATTCCTGGGGTTCTTGTAGCAAGGAATACAACAATGGTGGTAAGGCTGGATGCTTCCCATATAGAAGTTGGAAAGGTGAAATCTTTGTGGCCAAATGGTAAGAAATGTTGTAGGCATAAATGGCTGAACTGAGGAATGTACTCCATTCAGAGGGCTTCTGAGAAGTCAGCTTTCTTAGTATATTGACAATTGTTCCATTAACTCGTTCCACTGCAACATTTGTTTCTGGGTGATATGGAGTTGACAGAACACCACGCACCCCTATTAATTCATTGAGCTTCTATAAAATAACCGCGGTGAAATTTGTGCCATTATCCGTTAACATATACAAGCGGACATCTATGCCAAGGAATAACTTGCTCCAAGATCAATTTAGAAGTTTTTGAGGCTCCTAAGTCCCGAATAGCCCTGGCTTCAACCCATTTTGTCAAGTGATCAATTGCCACAATAATATATTTTTTTGCATTGCTAATTTGGAGAGGTTCAACCACATCTATGGATATAATGTGACAAGCAAATTTGGGCCAAACAAGCTGGTACAAAGTAGCTTTTCAAAAGGGTTTTTCCCCTTGGAACTCTTGGCAACAGCTCAAAGTTTCATGGATGTCAAAATACATCGTTTCTAGTAATTTTTCTTGAGCTGCTCATTTGTTTTCTTAAAGCCTCCATGGCCGGTGGCCTTAGGAGCAGCCAAAATTAGATCTGCTCGAGCTGAGGGATGTGGAAATATATATTTCTTTCCATCAATCACCTTGAATAAGACTCCATTTCAGTGTGGGTATCCTTTCTTAATTTGGATTGAATTTTCTGCACTTGTTCAGCTCATCAGTAAAAGTTCCACTAACCATCTTCTGAAACAAGGCATCCGCAGGCTGACAAAAGGTTGCCACAATGGGCAGATGGGACAAACAATCAGCATTCTGATGCTTAGCACCAGTCCGGTGCTTGATGGTATAGTCATAAGCCTGCAGCTTAAGTGCCCAGAGAGCCAAACGTCCTTCTGGCTCCTTCAAGTTGTTAAGCCAGCTTAGGGATGCATGATCAGTAACCACAGTGAAATGCACTCCATGAAGGTATACTTGGAATTGCTTATAGGCATATATTACTGCCAAACACTCTCTTTCTGTCACATTTATAATTTCTTTCATGGGCATTTAGGGTCTGACTAGCATAAGCTTCTGGGTGCTCTTCGCCATATTCTTCAACTTGGGACAAAACGGCTCCAATTGCCATTAATGATGCATCAGTGTGGACAATAAATTCCCAGTCAAAGTCAGGTTAGTGCAAACTGTGCGACTAATAGGGCCAAACAAAGCTGGTAGAATGCCTCCTGGAAGACCAAATTCCACTCAAAAAAGACCTTATCCTTAAGTAGATAAAATAAAGGTTCTCCGATTTGAGCAAAGTCTGTAATAAATTGGAATAGTGCTCAATCATACCCAAAAATACTTGAATGTCCCGCTTGGATTTGGGCCTCTTCGTTTTATTAATTGCTTCCAATCTGGCCAGTTGCGGCCAAAGACCTTCTTTATCAATTACAAACCCAAGGTTTTCCATCTGGTCCTTAAAGAATTGACACTTCCGAGGCTTGATCTTCAAATTTGCAGCAGCTAACCTCTTGAAAACCTCTTCCAGGTGTTCCAGATGCTCATCAAAGTTTATGGCTGAATATGTTTATATCATCTAGGTATAATAGTACACATGACAATCAAGATCGCCCAGTATAGTGTCCATCGCCTTCTGGAAGGTTGCTGGAGCACTACAGATTCCTTGGGGAATCCTCGTTGGTTGAAATAACCCTTCTTATATAATAGTAGCGCACTTTTCTCGCTCAGCTTCAGGAAGATCAATTTTTCAATACCCGCTAATTAAATTCATCGCTAACAAGAACTTTGCACCTAAATCCTGTCTAGGGCATCATCAATATGCGGAGGAGGATAAGAATCCTTTTTGGTAATGTTATTAAGCTTCTGGTAGTTAATAACAACCCTGTTGCTCCCATCTTTCTTTTTTACAATGAGAATCGGGGCAGCCCATGGACTCTTGGATGGCATCAATGTACCATGTTCGAGAAGTTCCTTAATTTCCTTTAACACAACCTCTTCAGCAATTTCAAACGTCTAATTGGCATTAATCAGATAGTTAGATGGTCCCCAGTATCTATCATATAGGTTAATCCTCTTGCACATCCCAGGTCAAAATCGTCCTTGGCAAATATCTCATGTTTTTTCTCGAATAATTCTCAAACTCAGTCCTTTTCCTGATCATTTAGCTCCCCTAAATCGGCCACTGGTATGACATTATGCACATAATCCAACTCATCATCAGGAAGCCCAAGCTCATCCAAGGTTCTAAAATTGCGGAAAGATTCAAACACCACTATAGATATCAAATGGAGATAGGCAACCACCTGGTGCCTTTTGATAATTATTGTCCGATTCTGCATGTTTGCAAAGTGGACACTAATTTCTTGATGTCCAGGAATAATTGTCCCAGGCGCCACATTAGGTTTGAGTCAAGTTTGGGACCAAGGTTGATAAACTTCGCCATAAAGTCCTTCTGGAAATTGAATTGTTAGCCCAGTTGGGACTACTGCTTGCATTCCTGAGTCCAGAGTTTTCTCCCTGTTTGCTCAGAGGGTATTCCCTTAAACTCGTGGATTTGCGTTGGCAGGGCCTTGACACGGCGCTTTGATTTATGGTATTTGATAGGGACTATTCCATGTTGATAGGCCAAATTAATAAACATATTAGGTGTCTTTAGTCCCAATTTTGCGTTCTTTGTATAGTAAATCGGGATGGTTTGGTTAGGAAAGGTTAAGATGTCATCCTTATGACTGGTAGCCACTCCATATCTTCTCATAAAAACAGTGCCAATAAGGACCTCATAGTTCTGATTCAGCAAGACTATAGCTGGAGTGGATATTACTATAGACCCAAACCTTATAGGTAAGGCACTATATGCCCAAGAGCTCTGGTGGTATGTGTTCCTGAAGTGCCATATTCTTGATCATGGGCAATATCCAGGGCTAAACCAACTTCCTCACCAACTTAGTGCTGACGATATTTAAAGGAACTCCACTATCAATAGTTGCCTGAACATGGACCTTATTGACAGCAATATCTGCATAGGTACACTCAGAGTATGGTTCAGAAGTGTTTATTAAGTGGTTAGATTTGGAGTTGCCTGACTTCATGTGTGATTTGATGCAAGAAAATATTTCAGGGAAGTTATTCGCTGGAGTCTGCATAAAGATTGCGACCTGTACATCTTTTAAGGAGGGAAGGTCATGAGAGTGAGTACTATGAGGATCAAGGTCATGGTCCATAATTTGCTTATCATATGTTTAGCCACCTATATTCGGGCCTCTTCTGAGGCTTCACCTGATTTTTGGCCTTTTTGGGATCTGATTCTGACCATATGTACATTGTCAGCCATAATACAATGTAAGGAATCTTTGTTAATCAAATCAGACACAAAAAGTTTTCCAGGATCGGGAGGAATGTTACTAGTATGATGGGTGGTAATAGAGCATTCCGCCTCTACCCCACCTGCCCTTTTCCCAAATCTGTGTCCTTTTTGACTTTGTATGACACATTAACTCCTGTTTTCGCGTCCATTCGGGTATAACACTTGCTGGCAAAGTGCCCTTTTCTACCACAACAATGGCAAGTGATAGCACTAGATTTGGGATGGTCTGGATTCTGTTCCTTAGGATTCCCATTTCTTTCTTCATTGTGACTCATACTACTAAATTTCTGTTGGGGATGCAACCATTGCATATTGTTTGGCCGATTTGACGCCTCAAAGCTTCTTGCACAGCGGCGTAAATAATCCACAAGTCTATTTGTTTCCATATCATAATTAAAGGCAGGAATCATTACTTGTTCCAAGTCATGATAGGCTGTACTACATGTTTCATGGTGATTAATGCATCATATTTGGTCATAATGTTTGATCCAAGGGGTACTTGAGCTTCAGGGTAAAATCGATCAGCAAACTCTTTTAAAAACTCATTAGTCTTAACTCAATATTTAAGAGCTCCATCTTTTGGGTCGACAGCTTTTCAGGCACACCGAATTCCTTATTGACGGCCTGTCTGGCCTCATTGTAAGACCGATCTTCCCCTAAATAGGGCATTATGAGGTCTACGCTGTGTGAGTCCAGACAATTGATGAGGGTGTCGCTTTTGCATGATCAGATGCTCCTCTCATGGCCCTCAAAAAAAGCTTCATGAAGGAATATATATTGCTCCTTTATCAAATCTTGGCAAATTAAGTGGTTTAAAGTCATCTCTGCCTGAGTCCCTAACTGGAGGGGAAGTTTCTCTTCTTAAGTTTGACTGACTTGGAGAACCTTTGGGAAGAATGGGATTTTGTGAGCGACTTAGAGTTGGTATAGAAGTTAGTACTTTTGGAATGTCTTTGTGTATCTAATACATCTGTCCCATAGTCTTCATCTGCTTCATGATAATCATCCAAATCACTTGACTCTGTTTTTTGAAATTTGGGACTGACGCAGTTTCTTAAGCGCAACTTGGCGTGCCTTTGGGGCTGCTTCTTCATCCTCCCCTTTCCCAAGATTGGTTGCACACTTGCAACTATTAGTCTTAAGATACTCCATTTCCTTGTTAGCTTGAGAGAGATCTGCTTCAGCTAATGTCACTTGGGCCAAAAGTGCCTTACTTTCTTCTTACATTCTTGACATCCTGGTGTTAGCAAGCGACAGTTGACTCTCCATATTGGTTTTCTCCTCAAATAGTATTGTATAGGAAGTAACAAGGTTCAGAAATACTTGACCATACGTTAGCTAATTTGACCTTGATATCTGAATTATCTGGTTTTTCTACTGTAGCAAGAGGTAACTGGGCTAAAAGCCTCAATATCCCTAAGAGTAGCTTAAAATTCAGTCCGAATATAATCTTCCAATTTGACATATTTTTCCTCCAACTCTCAAAGAGTTTTTTCTTGAATCATGACCCTGTTGTAGAAGGTTTTCCTTTTTGGCTGCAACATAATGATACTTTCGTCTCAAGTCTGATGCAGTGGTTGGTGATATCCTGTTTCCACTGACTTGAGAATCCCAAATTGTCCAGCATATGTGTTGCTATTTTTGGGACGCCTTCATCAAGTTGAGCTACTAACTCATCAATTCGGCCATGAGCTTCTGCTGCAGCTCCAGTGTTTGAAATGATTGCTTTGCGCACTTCTGCAAAGAAATTATCCAGATTCTCTAACAAGCAAGTGTGGGCTCACCGTTCCTCTTCTTGAATACGGTGAAGGTGAGAAAGCTCAAGACTTTGATGCGCAAAGATGTGCTGAGCATGCTTAATAGATGGTTGTACAAAATTAACCAAATATTCGTATGTGTTGGCCTGACTCTCCTGAAGTCTTCAGGCCAAAGCAGCCATGGTGGCTTCTCTGTTTTTTTGATAAATTTAGTTCTTCAGGTCCTAATCCTTCATATAATAAAATAGATCAAAGCTTGGGTCAATTGTTGAAGAACCAACCTGGTAACCTTGAAACAGGGTTTTCAACATATCCTTGATGTTGTCCTGGGTAAACTCAGCTGTATTAGAAGGTAAAGTTGGACACGTTCCAGTCGCTATTAGCTCTAATAAGTACTTATTCCCCTCATCATTGTCAGAATGATTTGATGTAAAATGCTCAATAAACTGAACATCGCTTATTTCCATTTCGTTGTCACTGTACTTTTGGGCAAATTCTGAAAGCTGATCATCCATATTCATATTAGTAGTTGTTTTTTGAGTGAGCACCAAAATGTTAAGTTTTCAGCTGATGGTGCAAGCTAAAATGAATTAAAAATGAATTTGAGTATAAAAACTCGCTTTTCAATTGAAACTCCTGCTCATAATTGAAAGTAAGTTCTCTGATAATCCTTGATAATAGCCAAGTAACTCTAGTACGCTCACTGTTCTTAAGTCTACTGGCAACAACAAATATGAGACCTTCTGTCTTTGTACAAAATTAGGAAATATTCCTCTATAATTGGGACTTCTTCTACAGAAGGTAACTATGTACTTCTCTTCAGGAAGTATAAACACACAACTTTCTAATATAAATGTAAAGGCAGTGGATATGAACATCAGACAGATGACAGATGGAAACAGTAATTAATAAACTAAGCGATAATAGTTATTAATGATCAATATTTAAATGGTAAATGATTATGTTTTATTATTTGGCCAGGCGCCAGTATTATATACCTCTCAGGCATCTCCTGGCCAAACTCATCTTTTAAATGAGTTCATTCATATTATGCCAATCCTCTGCTGGTCATGGCAATAATCATGAAATATCTCCAAGTCAATTTGGCCCAGGAATTGACTAAAATATCAATTGCTTCAGCCCAATTGAAGGCAATTTTACTCTCATAATCGGGATGATTATGGGTTGCAAACTCAACATCAAAATCTTCCTGATTAGAGCTATGTCATAACTTGACAAATAGCAATAAATGGGCATAATAAAATAACCATTAAAGATGACGCATCCCTAATTGGGACATCAGTAGGACTCTCAATAGCACTAAGTATGCCCTTAATTGGGACATCTATGTTCAAGTGCTTAATAAATCAATCTCACTAATTGAACCCAAAATTCCGCCTTAGTGCATTAAGATTAGTGCACTAATTTAGGAGGTGCAATTTATTTAATGCCGTGGGACTACTTTGCACCCAAGTGGACCCATAATAAGCCTAAATATGATTATATCATAGCTAATATTAGCTATGATAATCAGGTACTTCAGACGCAATCAGAGAAGTTATGAGCTAAATCTGATTTATCAAATTATGCAGATGAATCAGGAAGGATCAAAGGATCCATCAATGGGAGTAATCTATCAGCATTAACGGTTTCTCAAAGGGTTTATTTTTGAGTCAACCATCAAAATCTAACAGTGCCTCTCAAAGAAATCTCATTTATGGACCCACTAGGACCCATACTATAAGTTAAGCAAATGTGGGTATTCCTTATGCTGAACTCTAGAAATGGTATTTAATCCCAATGAAACCATATTGGCCAAAATCTCAAGTGAATGCGGCAAATTCTCCCTCTTTTACCATTCCCTAAATTAAAAATTTGACACTTTTTGGATTCTGCTTCATTCTTGACTAATTCCATAATAATTGTCAATCCTACTGAAGCATTCCTTTCAATATAAAATAAGTTATATTGTGTCAGCTTTAATTTTCTTTTAAAGTTTATATAATAACTAGGCTTATATAGTATAAGCCAGCGGTTTTTTTAGATGTAATCAACTATTAGGAATTATGAACACTTTTCTCTTATATGCAGATTTAAGAAGCAGAGTAGCTGAGGCCCATTCTGATACTCTTAACACTGACGATCTTTCAAAAATTTTACATTGAGATGTTGCAGCCTGCGCTCTTTGTTTCTCTGGGAAAGTCCTACGCAGTTGGGGCACAAAGCTACCAGCCTCCCCTAATATATCGTTCTTTTTGTTTCCAATTCCAAGAAGCTCACAGCCATTACCTTTAAAAAGCCATTCACTTGTTGCATGTCAACCTCATCTCTGGCCCTTTACATTGATATCTCCCCCTAATTGCTCTTATCAGAGGCATGATTTGATAATCACCTTCCAGTATCCCTTGTACTATGCTGGCTCATATGTCAAACATCCTCAATGAAGCCCACCGGCAAGCACTCAAGACTAATATTCCAGCACCAGTGCAATATTTGGATTGTTTAGGGTTATATGCCAATTGCCTCTTCCTTTTCTGCTGTTTTTCTCTTCAATCCAGAGTATTGAGTCTGGCTAGTATTGACATTTTGATTTCACTTCCCCTGGTCACTTTTTCACAAGGCTCATTTTCTGCTCAAAGAACTTGGCTTTGAGTGGGTTAAGCCCTTGCTAGAGTTCGCTTCAAAACTGATTTTGATGGCTTTTTCACTCTTACTGCCATACAACCTCCCTCCCCCAAGAGGAGTCATAGGCGAAATCATCCTTAAGGCGAGGATGATGAATAGAAATTATATAATACATTATTTATGTTTTATGTTTTATTTTCTTAATTCTTTTTTTACATATATTAATAATATATTGCGTTTTTCCTATTCTTTTATGGGACTTGATCTGTACTTGATTTGGTGGTCCACCTTTTAATTATACCCTAAAACTTGTTCCTAGGTATACTTTGACCTACCAGTTTTCATAGTTCAGAGGTATTATTTTTATAAAGAGCTAACCATCAGCTTTGATTCAATGGTCCTTTTTTAGAACTTAATCAAAAATAGGACATGATCATTTTAATGGTTCAGCGGTCATTTGGGGACACTTTTGCTGTATTTTTCTTGGATCTAATGCTTTAGGTATGTTGCATGGACTATGTTTGCTATTCTTCCATCCGTGAGGCTCTTGATGGTATATGCATCCATTGCTGACTTAAAGATAGTTTTGAACGGACCTGACCAAAAAGAATCTAGCTTAATTTTTTTCTCCCAAGCCATGCATATTGCAATAGGCTACCCTATCAACAACATGGTATTAATGTAGTAATGGTCAGTTCTTGTAATCCATTGTCTTAGCCTTAATTTTTCGCTTCAAGGACATTGGTTTGTCAGCTAAAATATAAAATTAGCTGTAATGCAGCCTTTTTCCTGTATAACAATTATGACGGAGTTTTTCCTGTCACTGTATGGTGCTGATGTTAAAGGCAAATTTTACTGATCTGAGGTAATTTCCCCACAAAGAAGTTTTTCCAGCGGCCAATTTCCTCATAGTTGAAGCCAGCGCTTATCCACTCTATCTGGATTTTAACCAGATGAATCCTTCCGATGGTATTCAAATTAGAAAGTTTGGTTAGTCATGTGTAATTGCCAGAAAATCGCCTAGTTTGATACTATTTAATGTTATATATTTGTTCAAGTTTAGGTTCGAAGGAAGCTGCATTCACTACCAAAATACCATCCAAAGGTCGTTGTGGGAGTTTCCTGTGGAAAGCTGATGAATCCGTTACAAACTGTCTGAAATGGTTCCATCATCCAATTTGGAGCACTGGTGACTCATGCCGAGGATGCTCAAATTCCTATTAATTTATGAGTTTCTCTATACATTTGACCAGCGACTTATGCTGAGGATGGATTGACCTAATATTAATTTGGTGATCAGATGAGCAGTTCTAGAGGGAATCGCTATGAAGCATGAATGAAGAAGGTTTATGATCTGATAGAGAGTTTGGGATCAAGAGGCCAATAAGATTTCTGGAAGATGATTGGCCAAAGAGCACATGGGCGCAGTAGCACTGAAAGTAGCATAAATAGTCGTTCATTCCCTCCTAATAAAGATCTCTCTTTCGCCCATCTTTTCCTATTTGTATGAAGTAGCAAGAGCCACTAGAGTAGGGAAGGTGGGACAGGGGAGCCCCAATAGGCGTGGGTGATCACGCCTGGAGTGGCCAGCGCTACCAGCTCCCATACCTCCTCTTTATGAGGAACCAGCGGGAACCTGGCCAGCTGGCTACCAACGGATGAGCTGACATGCCACCAACCTTAGCGGGGTGCAGCGTGGGAGGTGCCATAGCTGCCAAAGAAGGGGGATGGACTCGCCAGGGCATGCCCAGATGGGTTGGTGAAGGTTCATGAGGGTGGGGCAGCGCGGAAGTGCCTGAGCCGCTCAGGAAGGGGGCATGACATGCCGGGGCACATGCCAAGGACGCCTGGGGCTAAAGGCGAAGCTGTTGGTGGTTAGTTGGTAGGTCAGATGCAGGACTTATAGTGGTTGGTACGCCAATGAAGGTGAAATAGCAAAGGGCCACCAGTCTTCATACTGGTTGGTGTAACGGTCAGAAACGTCCCAGTTTTTAATCACCATCTTACCTTAGGTTCAACACAATTCACACTGAACGTCCAGCGTGAGCTGGACTCTCAAGTAGTAAAACTCAGAATTTGGGAAATTTGGAGCTAGAAAAAGACAAAATATGTAAGCAAGGTTTCAAACCCCATAATTAACCCTATTTTATTTTATATATGAATGAAAAGTCACTGACAAATAGGATCCCAATAATCTGATGCCGCGAACACACCAAGGAAAAAACAGGATATTCGAGGGAGATCAAACCCTGAAAACCCAAGTTTCTGTTGATGTGAAAAAAACTTGTTGTGCACGGATCATCAGGTAAGATAAGGTAAGGGCGGCCCCAAGGCCACCAGAGATTGAGAGAATTCTGAACAAACTTTGGAATTGCGTGGGATCAACCTTAAAGGTCGCCCTTCCAGGGCCTCACCTAAACCATTGATTATTAGGCTTGCAAGAGCTTAATCAATAATTCAGGTGAAGCACAACCCAGCACCCAGACCCGAGAAACACCAAAAATCTTTTTAAATGGATCAATTTGGATTTAGAAAAACTGAACCTGAATTGAATTGCAATGAATGGATTAATACCATCTGTTACATCACCCCCCACTAAAAAAGGGCCCCTCCCCAAAGAGGGGCCCCACAGCGGGAGGCCGCCACCATGAGGGCTTCCTGGTGCGAGTTACCTTAAGCCCTGGGAAAATTATCCCAAAGAAATTCTGGGCCCCTCGTGGGAAAAAGATAAAGCTGAGAGAGAATCAGGACTGGGCTGCCAGAATCAGCCCACCTGGCATGAGGAAGCACGCCCAGCGCTTGGCTGTGGTGCGCCTCCCCTCCCACGCCCCAGTTGGCAATGGTCTTCCTATCCTGACCAGGAAGGCGCTCTCTCCAACTGAAGCGTGGAAGGGGTGTGCAGTCCAGCGCGGCTGGATGGCCAACCCCATACCAAATGGACTGTCCGTAGGTGAGAGAGCCCTCCTGGTCCAGGTCCCCTTGGTGCCAACTAAATCCCTGGTGGGGGAAGGCCCCACCAGAATTTTGCACTGACAATTGCTTCAGGTCCAGGGTTGGCCATCAGTCACTGGCTCCCTCTGGTGCTAATTACTTGACAACTGGGACCTGATGCGACCACTGAGGTCAGCCAAACTGGGGATCTGGTGGCGTGTTGGCTGCACATGCAGTTCGGAATAATGTAATGGTCAGAAATGTCCCAGTTTTTGATCGCCATCTTACCTTGGGTTTGACACAATTCACGCCAAACATCCAGCATGAGCTGGACTCTCAAGGTAGTAAACCTTGAAATTGGGGAAATTTGGAGTGAGAAAAAGATGAAATAGGTAATTGAGGTTGCAAACCCTAGAACTAACCTTATTTTATCTATTATCAAAATAAAAAATCACTGATGAACAGGATCCCAATAATCTAATGTCATGGACACACCAAGGAAAAGACAGGATATTTGAGAGAGATCAAACCCCAAAAACCCAAGTTTTTGTTGACACGACAAAAACTTGTTGTGCGCGGATCATCAGGTAAGATAAGGTAAGGGTGGCCCTGAGGCCACCAGAGAAAGAGAGAATTTTTAACAAAGTCCAGAATTGTGTGGGCTCAACCTTAAAGGTCGCCCTTCTGGGGCCTCACCTAAACCATCGATTAGGCTCTTGTGAGCCTAATCAATAATTCAGGTGAAGCACAACCCAGCACCCAGACCCGACAAACACCAAAAATCGTTTTAAATGGATCAATTTGGATTCAGAAAATCTGAACCCAAATTAAAATGCAATAAATGAATTAATACCATCCGTTACAGTTGGCCTGGCACACTAGTGGAGCCCAAAGTCAATCTCGTGACACACTCTTTCAATCAGTCCATTTGTTTCTGGCCATTATGGAACTAATATGACTCCTCTGAACCCACTATTTAATTCAAGCTCAGGATCACATGAGATGTAAAATTTGTTATGATATCACTAAGACTTGCCGGCATATGTTCCAATAAACGCTTTTATCCAGGATAAATTGTCAGTACTTGTAGCATCTACTTTAGATAGTGTCTTAGTTTTGACCCAACTTGTTAGATAATTTGTTGCGACTATGATGTACTTGACTCCCCCAGTACTCATATTCAGTGGTCCTATTACGCCAATGGACACTTTATTCCAAGCAAATATGGGGCAGACCAAACGATATCCAGTGCTATTTTTATGTGGTTTATGTAATTGACACTCCACACAGCAAGCCAGATAATTAGCCGCTTCATAGTTAATATACTCCCAGTAGTAAAACTTTAAAATAAAATAGACTGTTTTTCTCATGCATATATACCTGATAACCCTGTGTGCTGATTAAATTATTGCTTCTCAATCTGATAATTTAGGAAATAGAACTCATTTTCCAGAGATTGTCTAAAAACATATCCATTCTGGGTCTCCTGTTTTCATCACTTTTTGAAGTGCACATTGGATTTCTAAGGGCTCATTTCTGATCTCTCCATTGAACATCCTCTAGAATAGTTAATTTTCCTGATGGTGTACCACTTGAACTGTAGGTAATCTTGATAAGTCATCTGGGTTCTGTTGGGAGACTCCTTCTTGGTGAATGTTTCAAAGTTGTACAATTGAAATTTCATTGCACATTGGACCAGACTTTCTTCCAGCTCCTTGAGGCTGTGTAGCCAGTGCAGGGAAGAGCGGACCTTCAACACCTTGAAGTGTATATTGTGAAAGTATAACCAAAATGTCTTACAGGTCTAAATTGCTGTGAGGCATTAATGCTCTATAATGGTGTATTTCTGCTCCACTATTGATAGGGTCTGGCTCACATAATATACGTATGCTCCTCCCCAGATTCATCCACTTGACTCAGAACAGCGCTGATCTCCATCAACAAAGCATCGTTTTGTATTATAAATTAATTGAAATTTGGATATTTTGGGACTGGAGAATCTATAAGGTAAAAGTGTGACTCATCAAACAATTCTCTAGACTTTTCATTCCAAATGAATCCTTTTTTGGATCCTTCAGCAGATGGAATAGTGCCTCAGTGATCTTCACAAAACTTTTTATAAAAATGGTAATATCTGACCATTCCAAGGAAAACTTATTTATCTTGGACGCTCTTCTGGGATAGCCATCTGCTCTATGGCTTTGATCTTCTGCATTTGTGGCTGCAATCAGCTGGAGCTAATGATAAACCCCAAACATTCCAACTCTTTTTTGAACAAGTGGCATTTTCTCAGCTTGATCTTTAGATTGGCCGCAGATAGGTCCTTAAAAACTTCTTTCAAATGTTGTAAATAGTAGTGAAGGTAGTACAAAACACATTTATATCGTCCAATTATACCAGGACGTGTACAACTCTAGGTCGCTCAATATAGTGTCCATTGCTCTTTGAAACGTCATGGGCGCATTACAAAGACCTTGGGCATTCAGGTTGGTTGGTACAACCCCTGCGCATTTATTATTGCGCACTTCTCTTAATCTTGGGCTGGCAAATAGATTTGCCAATACCCTGAAATTAAGTCACTTGTGAAGAATACTTTGCTTTCCCCAGGCGGTCTAACGTATCATCAATTCATTGTAGTGGATATGAATCCTTCTTGATTATCTTTTCAATCACCAACAGTCAATTAAGACCCAATTATAGCCATCTTTAAACTTCGCTTTCAAGATTGGGCTTGCCTAGGGGCTTGACAATGGAACTAGGAGCCCGTGCTTCACTAGTTTACTTGTTTCTTCTTCACTAACATCTCTGCCATTTTTGACTGGAGGATTGGTCTCATCCATATTGTAAAGTTTACGCTGTGGCAATTTTATGGATTATATTTTTTGCACATCCTAAGTCATGATCATCATGAGCGAGATTTTTCAATATTCTTTGAATAACTTGAGCACTTCCTCCTGCTGTTTTTCCGTCAGATCAGCGAGTTGCTCTTGGTCAACTAGTAAGTTAATATTTACGGTGACCCCAGCCAGTAAACCCATCTTGGTAAGGGTTCCAAAATCATGAAATTTTTATAATTACGCCGTTGGATAAGATGGATAAATGCGAAGATTTATTTTTTTAATCTTCATTGGCTTTCTGAACAGATTCACCAGGATAACTCGGATTACTCCATGGCCTGGCATAAATAATTCAGGCGCCACCAATGCTCAAATCTAGATTCCTTCCAAGGACTATCAATCTCTTCTTACAGATGCCAGGTATAATAAGAGACAATATCATATTGACTATGATCTGAGATCCTGGAGGTATGGTGTTTGACATCTTTGTTCAATACAGAATTCTTGAATTTTCACGATTTCCATCAGCATTTCTCTATGCTTTCATCCAACTAATTGATTACAGATCATAATAATGCTCATCATTATATATCAGAATATAGAGTTGTTCCTCATGGTAAGTAGAATTTACTTGTCCCGTTGATAAACCAGAGGCAGCGTTTGATCCAATATGGTCAGTGTATTGTCTATAAAGTTAGTTTGACTTCATAATTTCTTAGAAACTTGGTCCAAATTAGAATATCATAGTTTTGGTTGGCCAAAACAATAGTTGGAGTAGATACCACCAGGGATCCAAATCTGAGTAGCATTATACGTTCCAAAGTAGGTGGTAGTATCAGGTCTGGTGGTCCCATATTCTTTTTTGTGCTCCAAATCAGGCGAGTTTTCATCTTATTCAATAATCTGGTCAAAGCAATATTGATTGGCATCCCGCTGTCAATTATTGCTTGCACTCATACTTGATTGACCATTATGTCCATATATGTACACTCAGAGTATTGTAAAATATTGTTTACTGAGTGTATAGTAATTATTCACCAAATTGAGGGTGTTAATAATCTTTTCTGATAAAACAAGTAGAGATACTTAATTGTGCTTAAGGGAATAACAGGTTTACTTCATCTAATATAGTATTGACTAATTCATCTGGAACTCAGCAGATCAGATCTTGTCACAATTTTGCATGCATGAGGGCGAGCTACCTCCCTAATTATTTTGGGGTCTTTCAGAAAATTGTTTTTCTGCTACAGTGGGCTCTGCTGATTGGAAGGCCAACCAGTATGAAGACTGGTCAGCCCTTGCCATTTCTCCTTAGGTGATGCGGACAGCAGCGCCAGCTGACCCCTTGGCGTGTCACCCACGCCATTTGGGGGCCCCACAACCTAAGATCCAAACAACAAAGTAATTATAGATTTATAAAAAAAGAGAATGGACAAAGGAAGATGTTTATTAAAAGGGAAATCCAGGTATTTATATTCACAAAAGGGCTACTGCGCTCACTGCTGACCTATTGGCTCATCGCTGGTCCTTCTAGCCAACCAATCTTTCAGCCTTCCACTGCACAATTCTCTTCCCTAGTGTTGGCCCTCTCAACCCATCCTTCCCAGTGAACAATTTTTAGTCTTGGTTCATCATTGACCTTGAGTCGCCAGTGAGCTGTATAGATAATTAATTTAAATAAATATTACATTTGTATTTGACCTTTATAATGATTACTATGCACTGGAAACCACTTTGGTCACTTGCTTTGACTCAGAATATCTCCTCATCTCACCAACATCACATTTCAACTCATTGTAGTGAATACTTGGGGAATCACCTTTCTTAGGCATTAGTTGATTTTATTAAATATGAGACGCCAGAAATAACCTCACCACCTTAAACTCAAGATTATCAGTTTCCGCTGACATTAAATAATAAATAAAATTTGGAGCATCCTTAGCATAAGTTGCTGGTACTCCGATTTAGGCAGTGAAATCATAGTCAGATGATTAATAATGAATACATCAGCATTATGCCAGAAAGTTCCACAATTGACCATAAATTGGCAGTCGACATCAAACTAAGATTGTTAGATGGTTGTAACATATATGTCAGCTTTCTGCTAAAATCCCACAACGGCTCACAGTTGGAAGTCGGCGTCAAACTCAGATTCTGCTGACATATACTAAATTAACTAATGGATTATCCTTGGCTATTGGTTGCCAATGATCCTTATACTAATTTGAGGCCTCCAATTGGCCCCACTCAAACCTATCTTCCAAATTCAGCGAAATAATAATTTTTATCTACCCAATTGAGAGCAACTAGCCAGCAATCTCATAAAACACCACAAAATTAAGTCAATAAACCATTCTTCCAGGGTTAGCCTATTTCACCCCAATCCCACTAAAATCATTGGAAGATTCCATCTGGTTAAAATTACTACAGGGTCAATCCCCTTCACTCTATCTAGTTATGGCGCTGCCATCTAGGTTAACCACTTGATAAAGCTGGTCCATAAAGTTGTTATTTATAACCAGATTGCTGATGTCATTTTCTTTGTTCATGATATAGGGAGGAACATGCTTAACCGCAGCTCTAGGCTGTTCCACGTCTAAGCTTCAAGCGCTTTTCCTGATTTTGGTGAAGGTTTGGCTTCCTTAGCCTGTACCACATTACTCTGATTCTTGGGCTTCTTGCAGGAGCACTGGGCAGCAAAGTGGCCTTTTCCCCACACCGGTGACAGTGTATATTGATCTTGTCCATTCGTTTGAGATCTGTGGGTTTATTTCCTGGCACCGCTCAATTAGGCGATTCCTTGGAGGTTTTAGAAAATTTGTTGCCATTCGAATTTCTGACCAGAATAGGCTTGCAGCTTCTATTAGGGGCCTCTAATGTGGTGCTTAACATTATCAAATGCTCCATCATTTGTGAGGTGGCTTTTAGTTACCAGCTTGGAAGACATCATTTGGTGCAAATTGCAATAGGGCCTTAGAGCCTCTTGTAATGTGAACACACATCAAAATTGGTCAGTAATTTTGCTCTGACCAAAATCTGCAATTCTTGATAGAATCAGTCGGCGAACTTTGCTAAGGTTTTGTCATTCAGGAATTGGATCACCATTAATTCATGTTTGCATTTTAGTATATACGAGGGACTTCCAAACTCCTTCATGATTGCAGGTTTGGCTTTGGAGTAAGACCAGTTGTCACCCTTAAGATGAGGCAAAACTAAGTTTGGCAGTTAGTCAAGCAGTTCATGACTGTAAATGCTTTCTGCCTGTCATACACCCAAATATATTCAATTCTAACTGGCGGAAGAATGCAGGGGCGTTGTCCTGATGAAGCTAGGTAGTTTATGCGTGGATTTAAATTTCTAGATTTTTTTTTAATTGCTACTTGCAGCTTGTTGAATCAACTGATAAGAGGAGTAATTTCAGGGATTATCTTCAAAATGGTGGTTAACACAGTGTTTGATAATCCCTTTTCTGAACGTGGGCTCCACTAGTGTTCCAGGCCAACCAGTATGGAGACTGAATGACCCTTGCTGTTTCACCTTCATAGGCGTACAAACCCTCTACAAGCCCATGTCCAACACACTAACCCAGCAGACCAACAACTTCGCCATAGTCCATGGCTCATCTTAGGTGTGCTCTGGAAAGTTCATCCCCCATCCTGGGCAGCGCGGCACTTCTTGCTTCACCACCCTCATGACCAATCGCCAACCCCTCTTGGGTGAGCCCCAGTGAGTCCATCCCCCATCCTGGGTGGCTATGGCACTCCCGCGCTGCACCACCCCCAAGTCTGATGGCCATCAGCATATCATCATTGGTGACCAGTTGGCCAAGTTCCCATTGGTTCCTTATAGGGATGAGGTATGGGAGCTGGCAGCATTGGCTGCTCCAGGCATGTTACCCCGCGCCTACTTTGGGAACTCCAGTCCCACCTTTTCCTAATCTAACAGACTAACTACTAAAAACCAAATAATATAGGTGAAGGAGAGATCTTTATTTGGAGGGAAGGAAGACTATATATACTCTAGCTTACTGCACCTATGAAAACTCCTCAGCAATCCAAGTCAAAACCTCAACCAATTGCAGTCATCCGTGGCAGCAATTTCCTCTTATTCCGCTCATCCCAATCATCAAATGTTGTGACTCATCCTCGGCACAAGTCACTAGTTAGTCATATATAAATTTCTATTATAATATATACCTGGAGCATCCTCAGAATAAGTCGCCGGTACTCTGAATTAGGCAGAAAATTCATGATTAAAATAATGATAATGAATGCTTCAGCTATCCGCTGGTTTCTCTCACAATCATTTTTCATGGCAGTTGGCATCAAGATAAGTTTCCATAAACTCAGACTTAAATCAGCGAAATCATTATCAAATGGTTGATGCAAATACGTCATCTTTTCACCAGAAATACATATAATCACCCAAAATTTTGGAGTCGGCGTCAAACTATGAAACCGCCAAACCTAAACAATTAGTATTTTTATATTATTACATAATATCAAACTAGGAAATTAGCCGGCAATCACGCCCAAATAACTGACACCTTAAATTCTGAATTTTTTGGGAGGAATCCATCTGGTTATTTCTGACACATAGTCAGCATGTTTCTAGGAGTTGCCAACTCGCCAACTGGGGTTCTTAAAGTATCTTCTGCAGCATCATTTATAATATATGGTTTGCATTTTCATTTATGGTTTTTCAATTTTTCAGCTTTTTTTACAAAACATTCTATATCTGAGCTGAGCGAGCGGAAATTTCACACAAACCATTTCACGTTCCATTTTCAGAAATAAAAATTCCCTAGTAAGCTCTCCTTCCTTCTTCTTTATAAACATTAATTTGTCAAGCAAATCACTACTTAATTTTAAGACTTTCTCTACTCTTTCTTCACTCTTAGTAACTCTCTCCTCTATAGCAGCAAATTCATTATGATCTTCAAATTCAAGGCGCTCTTATTGATGGTTGCCATTCCATCCATAGTTTTCCTAATTCTTCCTTGTATGACATCGTGAAATTAGTTTCACTAGAATTTATTTATCTTACTCAACTACCACCTGTAGTGATCACCAACATTGAAAACTGGATTTGTTGATAGTTCACAGAGTTTAACTGCACAGGTTTGGTTCTTATATGCGCTATTTGCATTGATTGATATTAATGAAGATATATGATTGTAATAAAATGGAGACCATTATACATAGCTGAATAGAAAAACCATGTTGATAGGTGATCCAACGCTAAACTTGGAATGCTTAACTTTATGATGATTAGGCTGACAATTAGGGACTTTTCCCTCTTCCAGATATACTTGATTTAACCCTAGATTTAGAGGTTCTTGGCCTTAGTTCCCATCACTAAGTCTGTGGAGATTTACTTCAAAGGTCTACTTCTCTTCTAAGGACATCCAAACATTACTCTTTATCACACAAAAGAGTCACCAATTATTGTACTACAACAATAAAACTGAAAAGAATAGAACTTAATTTAAAATCGGATTTAGATCTGCATTATTATTTTTAAAAATTAGGGATTATCAAGAGGAATTCTGCGCCTAACTACTCTGTTGGCACCTCAGTAAGGTAATGGCAGCCGTTGACAAAAAACTTCCCTTCAAGGTCTCTTTTGGCAATGGCTTCTCCATTGTGATAAGGATTCTGCCATTGGACATCTCAGATATTTAAACTGGAAAGAGCAAGGAAATGTTTCCTAATGTTTTCAATCAATCTCAGCTGTCCAACCACATTTGGCTAGCAACCATCTCAAGTAGTGGAGCTCTTTAATCATTATAGAAGGTCACAAACCAACTGGTCAATTTGCTAGTTGCAGGTGACATCACTTGCATCAAAACCCCTAAATTTTTAATCAATTGGTGATGGAACCTGACCAATCCCAATTGACACATCTGTAAGTTAATCATTTTTAACTATCAGATTAAACAATATTGCACACTCCGCCTGATGAGATCAAAGCATCTGCATGGATTGACCACAGCAGAAACAAACCTATAAAATTACCCCAAAATCTGCTAGTATTGTTAAACCAATATCAAAAAAAGAGATATCTAGTTCGTTTTCTAGTGGGTCTTATTCCCTAATGAATCAGCAGTTTCTATAACCTAGGAATCTGAAATGTGGAAAAATACCGACATTATTTCTTAGGTCTTACTATCAAGATAGGCTTGTATGTTTTGGCACTTTTTGTGTTCTGTAGCCATTCCCATCAATTTTTATACAAATAGAGATAAGACTGGATGATTTTGGTCCCAGGCACACTCTTTGTTTTTGAAAGTGGGCTTGAAAAATCCACTATGTTTTGAGAGAGAGTGAATATCTTTGAAAAGAAGCCCAAATAGCAAGTTGCGCTCAGTTTTTCCTAGGTTGGTTTGGGGAGTACCCTTATTGACTTGATGACTGAGCTCATCCATATCTCCCTAGAGTAGTGTAGCAGTCTTTGACATGAGTGATTGAGGCTTTGGCATATAGAAGTCGCCAGAGGTTTTCAATCTCAGAAGACTGTCTTTATGTCAAGAAGATAGCAAGTTTATTTTTAATCACCTGCCAATTTAAGTGCTGAAGCACTCAAATGACAAGTCCAAATGCGAGTGGCACTGCTACTTGCAAGACTGTTATTAATTCAAATAGATAGTCGTCACTGAGTCCCATGAGCCATAGTTGTGTGTAGGAACCTAATGAAGAACCAATGAACACGGCCATGGGTCCCATGGGTTGTGGAAATATAGGCGGGAAGGGAGGTTTAGATCTGAACATAATAAAAAACTAGAATTGGGTAGAGGGATTTTTATCAACAGTTAAATAAAAAAAATTGACCAACACGTTCCTCAGTGTGAGAAAACTTACTAAATATTGTTTGATTTGGTAATTTGTCAAAGCAGGAATTGGAGCCCTCAAACTTTGACCTAACCTGGCGAATTTTTGAGGGAGAGGGAAATATCAACTTTAATTTGAACTGACATCAAAAGAATTAATGGCAGGCCAGGTCGCTATTGGTTCACACATGAATGCCTGACCTGGGGCTTTAGTGCGTTTATAGTGGTTAGCGTGACATCATTTGGCTAATGGGAAACATGGATTCCCCAGGGCCTTTCCACATAGAAATGGTCCTAACCGGTCAGAAATGGGTTTTGGGTGACTAACCCACCTGTGCCTGGTCGCTGAGGCGTTCATTCACCCAAGAAGGATTCCTTGAGCAATGATTCCATTTTTGTTATGAGGGTTCCAAATTATCTGCAACAATCCCTGATGGTGATACATGCTTGTCAGGGACTAGGCCTGAAGATTTTGAGAGGAATTTAGGGTTGGCAATCGTACTTCTTGATGGCTCAATTTCATTGGTGATTTTGACTGAGAATTCATTACTTGTCCCCTTCCAACTATTAGTTTCTCACCCATCAGGCTTTATTCCCATTGATTTTGGTCAATTCAGCTTCAATTCTGAAGATTTGGTGCCATCAGTTTCATAAAGTCTCTCCCACTTATGAAGAAGATGATTACAAATGATTATGGCACAGATTTCCTCTATTTGGCAAACTAATTTGGCGGAGGCAAGCGCCAGAACTGGGGGAGAAATTTTCAGAGGGATTGTTGTTACATAGCGTTCATCTACCACATGGGTGAGGTCATCCTGGGTGATGAGGGGTACACTCGCCCTCTTTAGACCCTTTTTATTTGGAAATGGGAAATCGTCTGATCCACAAAAAGCGGACGTTCCCCTGGTCTTACACTTTCTACCTTGGATATAGGAATATCTTGTTTATCCTCAACTGTTTGGAGATTAGCACTCATTTTCTCAAGATTGGCATTCAAGTGGGATGATTAGATTTCTTTGAGGTGATCAACTAATAACAGATATGGTGTAGGGAAGCAAATTTGTTATGCAATGATCTTGTTAGATTATTATAAAGAAATTCCCCTTCAATACTCTTCCATGTTCTTTAAGCCACCTTTAGCAATTGTTAAGGGCTTTAATTCGAGCTTTGTGGTTTTCACCAAAAGAGGGATCACTTGGCAAGGAGGTCCCAGGGAACTGCAAGGACTTTCAGGACTTGGGGGCCCTTACTCCCTTCAGGTCCAATAGGGCCAATAGAGCTAGTAGGTCCTCCTTAGTAAATAGCCTCCTGAAGAGGCGTCATGGCAATCTTCTCACTCTTTTTTGAATCTGAGTGGCTAATACGGCGATTCAAGGATCAGTAGTTTGGCAATTTTTGGTAATTTGGTTACTAACCTCAGTCAAAGCGTGTTTACTCACTGATCCAAGTCAGCTGTGGCTGGGCCATCTGATGAATAAATCTACCATGTAGGTACCATACAACTCCCTTGTCAATTTAGACTAGGTTTGTTGAATCTCATTAACTTCTCTTAGGTTATTAAGAATGGCTACAAGATTATCCCTCAAAAAGTAGAATCTGCTTCATAAAATTCAAGAAGCTGAGTGTGAGTTGCTACAAGAGTATGATGCCATTAATTTCCATATGATGCAAACCTAATAATTGCATCTTATGATAAATGATGGGGTGAATGAATAGATAGAGATAAGACGCAGTTCAAACTACTCCAACTTTTTTACTAGGAAGATTGGGAAAATATTATAGATTCATTAGATTTGGAGAAACCTAAGTGGAGTGATTACGACTGGTTCTCCCTCAAGAGGTGATAATTCCAATCAGTAAAGCCTCATAAATTTCTTTCACTTCAGAAGCTTAGATTGGATAAATAGATTCAGCAGGTGCTGATTTAGTCAGAAACGTTGTTGCTCTGAACTCAAGATAATTACTGTTTAGAAAGAAATATCTTGGTTATTGAAAATTATTGATCTGGTCAAGCTCTTATCTTTCTCCATATTAGTAGGGCTATTAGTGCTAAAATTGTTCATGTGAAGGTACGTCTTCATCTGGTAGCCTTGAAAGGGTCCTAATAGAAAGCACCAGTATTGATTTTTATTATGATTTGAAGTCTGAGTCCATTGAAGGCTACATGATTATTAGTCGTTATAGCTCAAAAAGATCTCATAGTAGACTTTGGGTCTCTATGGCAATCACTTGGAGAAATAGATGTCTTTTCCAAGGCAAATCACTTCTAAAATTCAAATATTTACTTTGGTCAACATGAAGCAATCTCCAGTTAAAACTGGCTAAAATTAAGGATGAAAACAAGTATGTTATATAAGTTAAATTTGAGGATATTTATACCTTTGATAGAACAATGGAATTGTGTAGGATATACTTTAGTAGTAGTTTGAGGTTGTGTAGAGTACAACATTTTCCAAATGACACAATCTTTCCTAATGATGCAGCAGAATGTGAAGGTTTCTGATGTACATGATCTTTCCTGATTTATGCATCAAAACAGTATCTCTCTGAATGGAAAGATCATACCCAGATAATCTGTCAGATTCACGAGGGATTTGGGATTTTAGTTGCTCATTTAGGCAATCATTGTTTACAGCAGTTTCATAGCTTTATTGGCGGTGAAACCCCATTCTTTGATTTGCAAATTGTCTAACATAAACTTCTTGTGAACTGCTGTTAGTCCCATAGTTTTAAATTTGGAGGAAACTGTTGAGATACGCCTAAGGATTTTTGTGCAGGGTTGAGCCCACTGAGCAACAGAAAATAGAATATGAAGATCGTTGATCTTTCACACACACATAAAATAATATAATATAATAAATAGGAACTATTGCCCCAACCACACTTCTTTAAAATCTTTAATATTTTCAGTGGACGCTCTCTGCTCAGCTCTCTCTTTTTTATTAACAACCTCCTCCTCTCCAATCTACTTGTCCCACTGATATCTCAGCAACTTCAGTCATAACTGACCATTCTGCTTAGTAATTCGTTCTTCCACTATCTCGTTGGTTCCAACAGAGGTTACTATTTATTAAATTCATGGTCATCTTAATTTCAGGGGATCTAATCACTATCCATAGTACATCGACATTTCATTATTCATCATTTGTCAACATTACCTTATCACCTGATTAGGAGTCAATCTAATATTACTTTTCAACCCTTTATCACCTTATCATAATGTGCTCAAATAATTGTAGCTCAGTATCATAATCGGCGGATTCTACCCATTCTGCCATATCAACACAAGGCTTAACGTCCATTCATATCAGAATCACAGCATTACTCCCCTTGACTGGACAATAAGGATCCTATTGTTTATACGCTCAGAGGAACTTTGCATGCACTCAGTTTTTAATCTGGCCACTTGCATGGTCCTTGATGGTATAGGCGTTGACACCTGTCTTCTTAATAAATTAAAACTTCCCAATCCAGATATTGGCCAACTTATGCTTCCACCCAAACCGTGTTGATCATGTAATAGAACCATGTCTCCATCTTTTAACTGGGCTAGAACGCTCCGTCATACCTGATTGGCAGCCTGATTCTTTACCTTCTTGTATAAGCTGAATGAGTACGCTTTGGTTTGCAATTTGCTCAGTATATTGGCAAGCGTTGTCAGATAATGTTGTGGGTCCATTCCGCCAGTATCTTCCACATAGGCATAAAGCAAGGGTGGAAGAGCAGGGTGTCATCCATACATCATATGAAAAACGCTCTTCCCTGTGGTGGAATGATAACCCATTTATAGACGAAGACAGCGGTGGACAGAAGGGAACTCCAATCTGAGGGTCAATCTGCTACTAATTTATATAGTATGTTCACTAAAGTCCCATTGACCCGCTCAACCATTCCGTTGGACTTGGGGTGGTATGAGGTTGTCAGAACCCCACGGATGGCCATCAGCTTGTTGAGCTTTAGGAGGATGTGGGAGGTGAGTTAGTTCCATTATTAATAAGGAGGAAATGAGAGCAGCCATGCCGCTGTATAATGCATACCATTATGAACTTGGCCACTGTGACCGCCCCAAAATCTAGTATCTCCCTTGCTTCAACTCACCTGTTCAAGTGGTCAATTGCCACAAGAATTTAATATAACTGGTTAGCCCCCGTTGACAGAGGCCCAACAACATCAATAGAAATCATATGCCAAGCAAAGTGCGTTTCACTAAATGGTGCGGGGTCTTCTGCTGGAACAGCTTTTCCACTGGTACTGGTGACAGGAGGAGATAATGTCAAGCACATCAAAGTTCATTCTTTTCCAGTAATACCGAGGCCACAAAAATTCCATTGTCTTGTGCACGCCACTATGTCCAATGACCCTATGTGCGCTCATGATAGTGTTAGGCTGTGCTGAGGGTCACAGGAAGTTAACTGTCGAATTGCTGATCTACTTATACAGCTCAAAATTCCGCTGGAAGGTATTGGCTTGCTTTTCCTTTAACGCCTTTATGACTGGTTGCGGCTCATCATTGTATTTACCGCTGAGCATCTTATCATACATAATGTCACTTAGATCCGCCGTAACTACAATTGCTGGTAACTTGACCAGCAGTCTACATTCTAGTGTTTGTCTCCCAGTTGGTATAGAATCTTAAAATCGTAAGCCTACACTTTAAGGCCCATCGGGATAGATGCCCCTAAGGCTCTTTAAGGTTCTGCAACCAGAGTATTGAGGCATAATCTATTATGACTTTGAACTTTAAGCCATAAAATTAGACTATAAATCGCTTATAAGCGTAGATCACTGCTAAGCACTCCCACTCAATCATGGTATAAGTACATTCATGGCAATTCAGGCTTTGTTTAAAGTACACCACTGGGTGCTCCTCCCCTTCGTCGTTTTTTGGGATAGGACTTGACCAACAGCGGAAAGGGAAGCATCCGTTTGGATGATAAACTCTTTGTTACAATTGGGATACCTCAGCACTGGAGCACTGATTAATGACATCCAGAATGTATTGAAAGAGTATTGTCAACATTCCGTCCATTAATTGCAGCATCCTTCTTTAATAACTCAAACAATGAAACTCCAATACAAGTAGAGTTGGGTATAAAGTGGTTGTGGTAGCCGACCATCCCTAAAAATAATTGTATATCACGCTTACTGGTTGGGTAGTCATCATCTGGATAGCTTCCACCTTGTCTGGTTGGGGCCGCAGCCCTGTCGCATCTACCAAAAACCTGAGGTACTCCAGCTGATGCTTGAAAAGGGACATTTTCGGGACTTGATCTTGATGTTGGCCTCAGCCAACCGGCGGAATACCTCCTCCATAGGGTAAGGTGCTCGGAAAACGTTCAGAACACATTGATATCATTGAAGTACATGAGGATGCATGAAAGCTTCAAGTTGCCAAGGATAGTGTCCACTGCCCGTTGGAATGTAGCCAGGGCATTTCATAGTCCATGTGTCATATAAGTTAGTTGAAGAAGCCATTTTGATGTGATGATAGCGCATTTCTCCTGTTCCACCACAGTTAACTCGATCTGCCAATAGCTGGATATCATATCCATTGCTGAACTGTAATGAGCTCTTCTCAACTGGTCCAGCGCATTATCAATTCGCAGCAAGGCGTATGAGTCCTTTTTTGCAATGCTGTTGAGCTTGTGGTAATCTATTACTACCTGGTTGGTGACATCCTTTTTACAATCAGAATGGGTGAAGCCCATGGACTCTTCGTTGGTTCAAGCATTTCTTGCTCCAGCAGCTTATCAATTTCCTCAGTGACGACTTCTTTCACTGCTCTAGATTTACGGATTGACCAGGACCTGATAGAGAGATGATTACCCATGTTCAGTCAATGTACAATTCCCTGTACACACCCTAAATTATGGTCATTGACGGCAAAGATCTCATTGTATTTTGAAATAAAGCTTACGCCTGATCTTTCTGGTATTTATAACCCCATTAAATTTTCACTTGGCACAACTGCCATTATGCTGAGCTGTGGTTCAAAGGGCAGACAAAATTCATCCAGAGACTCAAACTTATGAACCTGGAGGACCTCCTCAACTGGAATCAAATGTAAGCATAACCTATTTGGTGCCGGTGGATTTGCATTAGTCCTCTCTGGAGATTCGCTATCAAGATCTTGATCTCCCCCGTGTCCCAGTAGTATAATGCCTGGAGCCACATGAGACTCATGCCGTGATTGCTGATAGGGCTCAATGACCTTCCCATAGAGCCCAGAAGGCACTTCCACCTCTAACTTGGTGTTTATTAGTTGGTGTCTGGAGGGATAGATATAGGGCCAGCAGCTCTAAGTGGTAGCCCTTGATATGCATATATTTGATGGGGAAGGGACCGGGCCTTACTCTTTAGTTGATGGTAATGAACCAGAATCACCCCATCACTATTAGCAAGCTTGATATGCCTCAAGAGCGTTGAGTCCTTTGGCACTCCACTTAAGGTAAAGTAAATTGGGATCCGTTGTCCCAAAAGTTCAAACATCTCCTCTGTCATATCAACAACAACACCATAGTGTCGCATAAAAGTGGTTCCAATTAACATGTTGTTATTTACATTTGGTAACACTATCGCCGGGGCTACAATGACAATTGACCCTAATTGCAACGGAAGCACATTGTATACTCCATCAGAAAACATGGTATCTGCTCCAGAGGTCTCATATACCATCTTGTGCCTACATCCGGCTTTAATGTCAATTTAGCCACCAACTTAGTCAAAACTATGTTAATTGGAGCACCTGTATCAATTATTGTGAGGACATGGGTTTTTGCTATGATAATGTCACATTATGTGCACTCAGGGTAGGATGAATCCTGTTTGTGTACTTGGTGGACATTTAATGGATCTCTTTTCCCTAGAAATCTCATGATACATTCACTGACTTTAGGGTACCCTTTAACAATAGCGTCCTCTGGGAAGGCGACATCTACTCCTCTCAGGGAAAGTGCATCTGCAGATTGCTCTAGTTTGTCTGAAGAACTATGTTCAAATATTTGACATGCGTATGACTTTGAGTACCCTAGAAACCCTTTATCCGCCGTGTCCTTGGATTGTGTTTGTGTCAGTACATTTACTCCCCTTACCGGTGCTGATATAGGAATTTATCATCATACTGAGGGATTTCTGCTGCATATACTTCATTAGATTCAGTTGGGACGTTTGGATTTGAGATAGCGGAGGTAGAGAGTCCCATCTCTACTCCGCTCTGACTTTTCCCTGGTTTCAGTGATTCTGATGTAAATTTTGGCCCTGTCAAATTGGGCAACCTTGTGCCAGGTACCCAGGTTGACCACAATCAAAACAATTTACCCTATAGGGCCTAAATTCTTGAATATTGTAAGTTGGTTCATGTGGAAAGTTTTAATGAAGGTGCTCGGCATAAACAGGACCAGGACAATAGAATGACTGCTGATGGTCAGAGCAATTAGGCCCAGGGTGGTAGTTAGACCGTTGATAATAAGCAGGTATAGGCCAAACGTTTAACTTCTGGGGGTAACTTGGAGAAGCCTGACTAGACAGGCAAATTTCCCCAAATAAGAGGGTCTGATGACAGTAGCCTAAGGGTTGCACTCTGTATTGGGTGAAGGGAAGTTGTTGGATATATGGCAAAAGAACTGAACTATTTTAAACAAGTACATCTTCATCCAGAATTGGGGTCATGACGCTGTACAGTTCGTGGTATGGCTTCATGGCAGAGGTCATTGCAATGCACACATCAGATTTTGATAAAATCCTTGCCCCAATTAACACGTGGGATTCTGCCATGAATCAATCAGCAAACGCTTTGAGATTCTTATTATGATGAACATAATGGTTAAGAACTTGGCCTTCAGCTGAGCCATCTTTACAGTTCCTCCAAACAACCACAGCACAGTTTCCTTCACTTCTTGATAGGTAAGGGACCTGTTTGAAGATAGCAAGTAACTTGTTTGGTGCTTTTAACATCCAAGGTGGATATTAACAATTTCTCTTTATGTCAGTCTGAAGCTCCTTTAGTTGCAAACTAAAATTGCTTTAAGAAACCATGGATGTCCCCATCACAGTCAAATGGAGGCAACTTAGCAACACAAACCTCATACAGAAGCTCCTCCTTCCATTTGAGCACAGCATCCAAGGCAAGCTTGAGTTCTGCATATTCAACTGGTGCAGCGTGTCAGGAAGATCCCTTGTCAGAGCAAGCCTGATGCGCCATGGCTGTCTACTAAAGAATTTTTATTGTTTTGTTTTATCAATGGGCCCCCTGTAGTGAGCACCATTATTATAAAATCAGAAGATTTGTTGAGATATTCAAAAGGGTTTTTGTGTAGGGTTGAGCTCAAAAAGCAATAGAATGGTTGATATGGAGATTGCTGGTTCTTCACACATATGTAAAATAATATAATATATTATAATAAATAGGAGCTATTTCTCCAATGACACTTCTTTATTAATCTTTATTTTTTAGTGGATGCTCTCTGCTCCGCTCTCACTTATATATTAACAACCTCCTCCTCTCCAATCTACTTGTCCCACTAATATCTCAGCAACTTTGGTCAGTACCAACTACTCTATTTAGTAATTCGTTCCGCCACATTCTCACTGGTTCTGGCAGAGGTTGCTTGTATTAAATTCACAAACGCCTTAATTTGAGGCGATCCATTCACTATCCATCATACATTGACATTTTATTAATCATTTGTCAACATTATTTAACGCCTGATTCAGAGGCGATCCAATATTACAAAAAAACCGATATACCCTCATCCTAAATCTCTCAAAATAATTCATAGCTCAGTAACATAATTGGCATATTCTACCCATTCCAATATAACAAATTAGGGCTTATTATCCAGTCATATTAAAATCACAACACCCATCATTACTAATAGTCACACCTCTCAATTTAAGTACTTTGAGACTGATACTTTTATGGCGGAGCAGTTAAGAGAGAGCAGAGAGATGTTATTTCAGGAATTTCGGCTCTTTTACCTTGAACAATCTAACCTAGTGCCTGCTTTATTATACTGTCAGCAGAATCAGGACCAGCTGATTCAGTAATATGATAATTTTCTGATCTTTGAAACATATAAAAGTACTACAAAAAACTATTAGCCTATCTCATATCAGACTATACTAGACTGACATCTCCAAATTACTGTACAAAACTTTAAACTGATCATTTTTGTCACCACGCCTTAATTGTGCAAGTGTTTAACAGAAACCAACAAAATGTGGAAGCACTACAGGACCTAATTAATCATCTCAAGGCCATCTTCCAAGGGGTGCATCAGGCTTTTATTAACTACCATAAACTCAATGTCCAAATCTCACAGCCTTCGAATGAGCTCAATAATTAATTAAATTGGAACATGTTGACCATAATATATCAAACATTTGACAACTTCAGGATCAATAATGAATGGATTCAAGGGATGACTCGCCTCAAGGAAGAGGTTAAACGTAGATATGTCACTCCAGGAGAAATAACTATTTAGGATGAGGTGATCAAAGCCCTTAACCAATACACCCAACGTAAATGAGGATGGCCATACAGCAATTAGAAAGGAACACAATGATCACCAACCACCTCCTTACCTGGTTTCAACAGATCAAAAATCAACAAGCAGCCATGCAATTGGACATTAAAGAATTAAGAGACTTAGTTTGGATGCTAAAACAAGACAGTGGAGACCTCTTACATTCAAACAATGACCTATGGCATTATATCCATGAAAGTTGTGGAACAGAAACAACTCATAAAAGTTAGTTGGGGGAACTTCACATAAGTGTGCTTGACATGTGAAGACACCTTATAAGGTTTCAACAGTTCATTCTGCAATGTCTTTCAAGGATAGGGGAACCATACCACCTAGGAACACCAGATTGATGGTGAGGTACAGGATGTCAGATGTCGATTCCTTAATCCAACTCTGGCTCCTGCTTGTTCCAAGCTATTTGTTGAGGAACCTCAAGAAGAAGAGGTTACTCAAGAACCAATGCATCACCCATGCTGTACCACCCACATTGCTCACTTTGCTTCCTACTGTAAAGAGCCTCACAATTCTGAACATAGTCAACCTTACTCCATTAACCCAGGACCTCAGTTCAGTGCTGCACCAATGACGTCCAGATCAGGATGTTTAAATCCAGGATTCTATCGGTTTAATCTGTTTAATAATCCTAAGTTTGATAGCATGAGAATGTGCAGTCATTTTTAGAAAATATTTGGAATAATCATACATGGAGATGATAATATTTTTAAAGCTACTAATATGATTACCTGTTTAGATGAATAGTGTTGGTAACTGATCAATCCTTACTTTCATGGGGAAAGTTGTACCTTTGCTGATGTGTAAAGCGTGATTTTTATGTTTAGAAGCCTTAAACGCATGGCTTCTCAGAATGTTGTGTTTGTAACTATTCAGTTTAATAATAATATAAACAGTACCAAATTTGCCTACTGATTTTACCACGAAGTTAAAGCATCGTTGGGTGCCAGGCCATGGTGGACTTTGACGTTAAGATCACGCTCCAAAGTTCCAAGATTATTTATCTAAAATTACACTGCTCTCTACTTCTGGTGCCCATGTTGAGATAATTACGCCCTCTACTATTAAGTATTTTAAGAAAAAAACGTTACATATGGACCAATCAATGTTGAAGAATGAACCAGTCATCCTCCTTGAATGAACGAAGGTATGGGGCCTTGGAGAACTTTTCTCCTCGTTGAGCAAACTATTGGAAATCACCAATATATCTAAGATAACTAATTGGATGTGAAAATCTAAGGGAAAATACGCTGCCACTTGCCCTAAACGTCGCCCTGGGAATAAAAAATGCAAAATCTCAGGAGGATGACTGTCAAGGAAAAGAGCCCTGGCAGTAGAAGAGGATGCTCTACTGCGGGTGTTCTCAAGTTTTGTTCTAAAATCCAGAAAATGTGAATTTTTCTCCTTCTCAAGTACCCAATCAGGGCATACTTATGGTGTCTGCCATCACTAGATGCCAATTAGTAGCCATGGAATGAGAAGGACAAGAAGTTCTCTTTAAACTGTACACCACTAAAATCATTGAGCATTATCAATTTAGAGATAATGTTAAACTTCAAACTTTACCCTCTTATATGAGTCAAAGTTGCACTACTAATTAAGTCCCTGAACACTCACTTCCATGATGTAGGAGACCTGATTGAAACAATGATTGTTGGACTATTCCAGGGGCAAATCATTTGAGGTGCGCTCCTTTGGTGGTAGGGCTTTGAAGTACGCAAGGGTGGATGAGATTTTAAACATTAGAATATATTATAACTAACATCGATGAATCTCCCCCTTGGGTTGGGACCATCTAGTACTAAAAAAAGAATATTATAACTAAACAAAAAAAGTATATAGAAAATTCCGTTTTATAAGTACACCATTCGTGAAAAGTGTGGTACTAAGTAAAATACCAAGAAGAAATTAGGATTGTGACAATTGATAGGCTAATACCACGTGTGATGGCAAAAAAAGATTCAGAAACGTAGAGGTGATGGCACAGTCTAAGTTTAGAGTTAAAGTAGACCAGGAATCATTATTGAAGGCTGGACAGAGATCAATATGAAGGGTAACACAGTCAAGAAGTTTCCATTATCTGCTATCAATACGCCAATATGTAATGAGGCATTATGTGTGGCATAATGTGGTTAAAGGGGTGAATAAAGGAGTTAAACACTTGAATACATCCTCAGACCTTATATCAGGATGGTATTAACTAAGCTCGGGCATTCTTCCCTAACTCTTGGCCAGTGGATCCTTAATGGGGCGATTTATCCAGAACATGTTAGGTTGTAAACTTGGCGTTATTATGTAAACTTTCTTAGTACTTGAAAATATAGAATTATTAGTGAATTTGAGAATTAGGACCAATAAACCATCATTAGATACATGATAATGATATTAAGCCTTAACTTAAATAAATAGTGAATAGAAATTATGAACTAATGCCAATGGTAATAATAAAGTTGATATTGACTAAAGCAATTGATAAATCGTAACCCTAAGGTAATGGATTCACTTAAACTGAGTCAAAGTCTGGCAATGATAAACCAGATTGATATTCCTTTCATTCTCAAAAACAGGAATTTAAAATACCTTTCTGATTTTAAAATATCAAAGGTTTACGCAAACAAAGTTCAGGTGCAAGTCATTGTTGAAAGTGACGCTCCTGTGAATGTAATATCCAGTCAGGTACAAAATGGTTTTACTAGCTCCTGATGTAGCTCATCATCAATGATATGTAATCACTAGCCTTGAGGGTACCACTAGTGAAAGAGCATATAATACATTATTAATGAGGTCTAAATCTCTTCAGGTTAGTTCACATGATTTTGTGCTTCCCAATGATAAATACCACTTTCTTGTTGGTACTAGCTTCCATAGATCTTTAAGATTGATAAAAGTTATGACATGAATACCTTTATTACTTTAGGTCAAAATTACCTCTTCACTATCCAAGGGGTAATTATACTCCTTTAACCCATAAAAATAATTTATTAATGTGATCTATAA
Source organism: Massospora cicadina (assembly GCA_022478985.1). NCBI lineage: Eukaryota > Fungi > Entomophthoromycota > Entomophthoromycetes > Entomophthorales > Entomophthoraceae > Massospora > Massospora cicadina. The sequence continues at coordinate 62,111 of JAKSZP010004128.1, forward strand.
TGATGTTTGAGTCCCTATATGTTGTTAACAAGTAAGCCACAAAAGTCTTTCACCTCCTGCTACTGTTCTTATGAATAAAGGCGACCCTTCAGAGCTTCTAAAAATTGTGTTATAACCCTGTACAACAGCGTGCGGTGTCCACCAGAATGAATTTGGAGCTACCTAAATGGTTGGTAGGAGAAACTTATTCCCCTTGGTAATAGTTGAGCTCTGAACCTTTGGCAGCTCCTGGAATAATCTTGTCTGATAATCCGGAGATCTGTATGTTACTTGCCAACTTAACTGCTTCTAAAACATTAGTCAAGAGAAGACAGAAAATCATGTTTGTAATTTTAATCCCTTTGTTGAAATTTGGGAAGTACATGCGATATGAACTTAACATATTTGTATTACTAAGCTGGATCTACTAAATTGTGCAGTCAACACCCAGGAGCAACATGTTGGGCTAATTGAGTTAGAAAGACCAAGTGATGGCCCTTGTATATCACACACCAAGTATGCAGCGGATGACTACAACCTCAGATACGCAGTAGGGAACCAGCACCATGTAGGTACTGAGGATGCAAAGCCCATCTTGTTCACAAGGATACAGAGAAGTAAGGCATAGGCAAGGAGGTGCAAAATGGATCAGAGAAGCTCCTGCGTCAAGTGATGATAAAGGAATCATGCAGCACATGGTCCATTCCAGTGCTCAAAGTTAAGAAGAAAGATAGCTCTAAGAAAGTTGCCATCAATAACTGATGTTCAAATTGCATAACTAATAAGGGTTTCAATCCTTTACTAAAGTAGATAATTCTTTAGGTAAGTTAGGGGGAGCTAAATTTTACTGCTTTAGATCTCATAAGTGGATAATTTCAGCTCCACATGACTCTAAAGACTAAGAAAAATGTGTTTTTACTATTTCTCAAGAAGTTTTTCAACCAACCTAAATGCCCCAAGGATTGTGAAACACGTCAGCCACTTTCCATCAGGCAATGGACACATCATATGAGAATAAAGATGAGATCGTTTTGGTCTACCTTGACAATACAAATATGTTCTCAGAAAATTTACCCAATATCCAGCGTATTTGTAAGAGTTCTCTGAAGGTTGGCCCATGCTCAGTAAAGATTAAGCCTAGGAGTTCCAGTTCTCAAGTCCAAAGTGGAATATTTGTGCACATTGATGACACTTAAGGAATATGGCCACAACCTAGGAAGCTTGAAGCCATTAAACACATTATAGAGCCTGAAAGTAAGCAAGATAGATTAAGTTTTACTCAGAAATGTTTAATATTGCTACTGATTTATATCCTGATTCGCACAACTTACTGAGAATTTTAGGAATTTTCTTTGAAAAAATAAATTACTTTCCAGTGGTCACAAGAATCTAAGGCTCTTTCAACGAGCTTCAGAATGCTTTAACTGAAGCTCCTGATCTGAGATTTCCTAACTTTTAACGGCATTTTATAGTGCAGTCTGATGCTTCTCTCACAGCTAAAGGAGCGGTACTTTCCCAAATAGGGATGATGGGGAGAAGCACTTGTTAGATTTTTTCAGAAATACCCAGGAACATGCACATATGTAATTACATGGCAACAAAGTGAGAATTCCTATCAATTATATGCACTTGTAAATAGCTCAAATTCTACATACATGGAATTCAGGTCAAATATGTTGCCATCCATACATCCTTGCGATGGTTATGTAATCTCAATTGACTTAATACTCAGCTAGTATGATGGTCCTTAAAATTACAGGCCTACAACTACAAGATAGTTCATTGCTCAGAACATACATATCAGAAATCCTATGAGCTTTCCCAACTGCCTTTTACCAGAGTCCTCACTCCTTATGCAGTTCAGCTTCTTGAAAAGATTAAAGCAAAAAATTACTTCAACAAAAAACCTGTGATTTGCCGCATGATGGTTTGGCTCATGAAGGACACTTATATTAAGGATGGACAACTAAAAAAACTCTGAGGAGTGACCAGAAGCTCTACCCTTCACCCACATTCTACCCAGAGATTATCATGCAAATTCATCGCACCTTAGGACACAGAGGCTTGTCAAACTTAAAAACTAATTCAACAACGGTATTGATAAAATTCTTAAAAATTTGACATTCAATATTTCTTAGTGAAATGCCACAAAATGTCAAGCACAACATCCATATAAGCCTATGATTTTTTTCAGCTAGTCAAACCTAACTGGCCCTGACATTCGGTTTCTATTGCGTACTAGGACCTTTCCTGCCTAGTGTCCTTAGCTTCAAGTACATCATACAAGCCACCAATAATCTCATTAAGTGAGTCAGGGCTCGGGCCCTCATAGATCTTAGAGCAATATCCACAGCAAAGTTTATAATTGGGCAAATAATACACCAGCATGGTTGTCCTCAAGTTATCCTTATGTACAATGCATTTATTACACCTCACGAGTTAAACCTAAGTTGAATGAGCTATTGGGAATCTAAGTATTTCTTACCATCCCTAATCATTTAAGACCAAAGGAGTGGTATAATGGTTAATTGTAAACTAGTAAAAAATCATTAGAAAGTTTATTAGTGATTCTCCATTAAGATGGGCCATATATGTAGACTCAACCATCTTTGCATATAATATTTTATCCCATAGTGGTACAGGGTACTCACTCTTCCTTCTCTCGTATTTGGTAACACCTTGTATTACCACCCTTATTGTATTCCATTGTTACTAATGAGAATGGAGTTCACCCATCCAATTATTTTGAATGATTAGTAGAATCATTAAATAAGATTCAGACTGCGGCCTATGGGACAGCTTCAATCCAAAGAAAAAAACAGAAGGTGCATTATGCTAAGCATCATTTAATGTGTTGAGCTTTACAGTTGGAGATCAAGTTGCTTACTGTGATAGTAGTGGATAAGGCAGGGCGCAGTAGTTACCTAAACTATAGAAAAGGTCATATGTTGTACTTGACAGAGTTGCAGCTAAAGCATGCACCATTTGGAGCCTAATTGATGTACAAATAGTCAATCATATCTATGCCAAGTTTCCTGACTTTATCATGAATATGAAAACCCTCCTATAAAAGATTGAGTGGTGTCCAAGTCAAAGGTGAAACTTTAAATAAACAAAAGACTTGATTCACAGTTTTGACTTTGGAGCGTAACTCAATCTTAACTCTATTATAAAAAGTTTCCCTAAAATAGATTGTATTGACATTGACCCTGTGGCACCCGTTTAACAATTTCCCAAACTATCAATACCTTTGCATAATCACAATGTATAGTACTCAATGTTCCACATCACAAGAGCACTACTGCTTCCTGAATAATGTTATTTGAATATAATTAGTATTTGCCTATTATAAACAAAAGATCTCCTAATCTATCAAACCTTTTTTGTGTAGATCTTTAGCGTAGTTTATCTATACTAAAGAATTGAGTCCTTCTCCTTATAGCTGTTCTTTATGAAAAAATATATAATTGAACTTGCCAACCTTAAACTGTTCAGTAGCGAATAAAGGAACCATCACTAAATTATGCTAAATGATAAAGCTTTGGTCTTCTATACTATATATAAAAACTTCAAAATAAAAGCTTCTAATATTTTAACTTTTACTATTCTTTATGCCATTAATCAATGAAGTATATAGGATCCTTTGGTTTTAGTATAAGTTACAGTAATCTTAGAATCCCAGGGTAATATTTGACTCTATTTTTGTGAGGTTTTATACGCTATAGTTTCCTCAAATGCTTTTCTTACCAATCTTTTTGCTATAGACACTCCCTGATATGTGGAATAGGGATGTATTCTAGACTTCAGTTGTACTATGGGCACTTTAATATCTTTAATTTATACAGGATCTTTTCTTGAAAAATTGTATTTCAAGAAAAACATAGAAATATAAAATTCCCCTTGTTGAATTTCATATAAATTACTATAAGCAGGTGCTATGAAGGCTACAAAATTAAAATTTTATGGCTCTAGCAAAGATTGACACAAATGCAACAAAGCTATTAGTTCCATTGCTATAATTGATTCCAATTGTAAATACAGAATCCTGTATTAATAGACAAAATTTGAGCTACTCAAGACTAAAATAGAGGTACTTTATTAGTTAGAAATGAGGGATATTTACAGGGGTAGATTTAGTAGTTATTCGTGAGGAATTTCAGGATGTACCTTAGGCAAGATATTTCCTATTAGATGGCCGATATTGCTGATTATTATTGCTATAGTTGTAGTGGCCAGATCTGATAAGGTTCTTATTAGATTTGATAGACCTTCTTGTGTGAGTTTTGCCCCATCAGATTGATTAGCCCCATCTTTCAGAGGAGGTTGATAACTCTGAAGAGTTGATTGTCAGTCTATCAGAGAATCATATATTTCTAATGGGGATTTTACAATTTCATTATACTGAGATATTGAATCTCGACTTGATTAATTTTAGTCATCGCAGTTTATTCCCCAACAATGCCCCCCTCAAGATTTTGCCTAGGGGGCACATACTTACAAAGAAACCTACTATGCACTCTATTGATAACAGTACCAGTATCAATAGCTCCAATGGAGTATTCAATACCCTGTCAATAAATAATATGGTAAGGACCAGCCCATAAGGTGTCAAGTTTGTGGAACTATCCTCCAGGTCTATATATAGAAGAGTACAAGATCCCCAACTTGATATTTAGGTAACGTAGGTTAACTAGCGTTGGTTCTAGTTCCCTCTTTTAAGGTGGTAGCATCAAGGGAACTCAAAGCTAAAGCTTGTACTCGGATAATTTCATCAGCTAGTTTCAACATAGCTAAATCATAAATTTTGGGGTGCCTCATCAAGTATAGGTTTTACACTTGAGGGTAGACTAAGATACTGACCATAAAGAGCCTTAAAATGGAGACATTTTAATTATACGATGGTAGCTAACCCTATAAGCTAGAATCACACTAGGTAAATAGATATTCCATCTACTAGGATTGTTGGAGGCCATCATTTCAAGAATGGCTACAAGGGTACCATTTCTCATTTGACTGCACCATTAGTAGAAGGATTGTAAGGGGACGTAAATGACTGATAGGTACTATTAACTTAGTAAGCTCAGTTACCACCTGAGAAATGAAGTTGGTCCCATTATCCAATGATAGAACTTTTATGCTACCATGCCTGATGAAAACTTGTTTAAAAAAAAAGTACGCAGTAGCCTTAGTGGTGACCGTGGAAACAGAGATAGCTTCAATCCTTTTGGTAAAATGGTCATTAGGTAATATAATACATCGATGCTATAAGTGGCAGTAGGGAGAGGGACCACCACATCGATACTTATAGTAGAAAAAGGTTCTGAAGGTCCCACAATTTTGTTTTGTTATGTCAGACTTCCACCACGTTGTTGTTGGCAAGTGAGGCAAGTCTTCAACACATCATGTATAGATTCCATCAAGTTATCCCAGTAACAATGATTTTTCAACCACTGTAAGGTCTTAGTGACAGCTCCATGCTCTACAGTTTGATGAGCCTCCATAATAGTATCAGTCCTTGCATAAGGCTGAATAAAAGGCAACCATTTAGATCCCAACTTTTTTTATAGGAACCTTCTTTAACTTGCGTATCTTCAGTTAAGGGTTGTAGCCTCACTACAATGTCCTTAGATTCACGATACCAGAGCTCAGGTCTACAATCAGGTCATAGATAAAATCCTCCTCATCAGAGAATAACGTTAGTATAGTCAACCAAGAAAGTCCATCAGCATTTTGGTGTATAGCTCCAGCGTGATGTTGAATTGTTAAGTCATAATTCTTGAGTTTTAACGCTCATCCAGCTAAGCGCCCATCAGGATCCTTCATTTGTTGCAACCATTTCTAAAAAGCATGATCTGTGATGATAGTGAAATGCTTGCAATAGAGTTATAGGCGAAAATGCTTGATGGTGGATAAGACTTTGAGGCAATCCCTCTCTGTAACACTATAATTACATTCTGCCTTAGAAAGAGTTTTACTATAGTACACAATTGAGGATCAATCAGGTTGGTAACATGTTGAGCCATAATGGCCCCAAAAGCATCATCACTGGCATTGATAGATAAGGTTAAGTGTTTTAAAATCAGGATGGGCTAAAATTGGAGCATGAACTAAGGCTTGGCACAAAAAGATTAAACTTACTGCTGCTATTCTTCCCATATAAAGTGCCTTCCTTGTGCAATAGGTAAACTAAAGGCTTTGTTATCTCAGCAAAATGGGGGATGAATTGTCAATAATAACCAACTATCTTTAAAAAAACTTGAATATCAAGCAAGCTTTTAGGAACATGCATGTCCAAAATAGCTTGTATCTTATTAGATAAGGGTAATATCCCATCATAATTAACTTTATGGCCTAAGAATTCCATCTCAGTCTTGAAAAAAGCACACTTAAATAATTTTAGCTTAGACAAAGCGCGACACATCTGACAAAATACTTCTTTTAAATATGTCAGACATTTACCTTTGCAGCCAAAAAATAAGAATGCTGAAGGTTGAGTTCTGCCAAAAAAAGGAAATATCAGCCATTTATAATTTCTGAGGATTTTAAGAGAAAATTCCACAATAATAAAACCAAAGCTATCAAAAATTTTGGCAAAAGTCCCTGGACGACTCTTGGTGGAACCCCATTAATTAGGGGAAACACCAGTTCAAAACATATATGGGCACTAGTAAAATCCCCCAGTCAGATTACTCCAACCTCACCACAAACTTCAGGGTTATCATTGAAAGGCACACCCCCAACCCCAGTGAAGTCCTTCAACGTACCTGCGTAGGGACCCTCCCCTTTTATAGGTTTGGCGGGGTCCCCCAAGGTGCAAGAAATCTCTTAGGTGGTGATTGGCTCAAGTTTATAAAAATGTTACTTCATGGGTACGTTTGGGCCTATTAGGGTTCCTCTTTCTTTGTTCCGCTGCCCTGATGCAAGTTCCTGAGTTCTGACATGTTATTCCTGCATATTTCCTAATTCAGACTTGGGTACTTTATTCTGAACATATTCCCAAAACCCCCTCAACCCTCAAAATTACTTTAAATATTAAATAGTTGGAGGTCGAGGGGCATCATTTTTCCATTATTGCATGCTCATTAAAAATCATAAAAATCCCGTTTTACCAGCGCTTCTTATTTTAAATTTTTTTTATTAAAATTATTTGTGGAAACCAGAAGGCAGAACGCACCAGCGAGGATAATCAAGCTGGTTTTCCACAAAATGAGCCAAATACTCGTTAAAAATGTGAGAGAAAACAGTAACATCAACTAAGTATACCAAAATACAAGAAAGTTTCAAATCCCCAAACAAGCCATCCATGGCTTGTTGAAAAGTAGCAGGGGCATTACAAAGTCCCTGTGGCATATGAGTGGGCCTAAATAAACCTCACTAGAGATTAAGGCGCATTTTTGACGGTCTTTTGGAGCCAGGTCAATTTGTCAATAGCCACTCATAAGATCCATAGCCAATAATTTTTTAGACAATAATTTCAATGAATTATCAATGTAAGGTAAAGGATAAAGATCCTTTTGGGTAATAACATTGAGCTGATGATAGTCTAAAACCACTCTATGATCCCTATCCTTTTTCCAGATGAGTAGTATAGGAGAAGCCCATGGACTCTTAGAAGGCGTTAGTGGCCCTACATCAAGGAGTTGTCTCAATTTCACTGCGACCTGAGCCTCCTCAACTTTAGATTTGAGATAGGGCCAAGCTCAAATAGGGAGAGATTCCCAGTTTATACCTGATGATGCACATCTTTTATCAGCCCAAAATCTCCAGGGCCTTTGGCAAATATAACTTCATACTCTTCAATCAGAGCCTCAGCTTCATGCTGTTGTTCTGGAGTGAGTGAAACCCCAAATTTGACATCAATCTAAGCAATGATAAGGTATCTTCTAACCCAAAATCACATAAATACCCACATCTTGAGATGGATGAAATTTCATTCACAGGAGTAGGCCACACATAGGCAATTGGGTTATTTTGATTCAATTCCCTGAATTGAGAAGTTAGATTAGCTAATAAGACCAAAACAGTCCCATTATAAGCGGGATCAAGTATACCAGGGCAGGTTAAAGCCTCTAAATGAAAAGGATTTTTGTTTCTGAAGATCTCTTATACATGATCAGTGGGTACAAATAATTGTACTTCCATATCAATTATGACTTGAGCTTTTGGAGGAATAGTAATTGGATTGTTAGAATATAAAGGCATCCCTTCAGAGGCACAAGCTGATGGAGGCGGAATTATAGTTCTTGGTCCCAAAATCTGTACTCAAGACGAGAGATAAAAGTGGGATATTTCAATAAGCAAACACGTCATTTGAGTTTGCATATGCTATTAGGGACATCTGTACAATTAAAGGTACTCAGTACCCAATTAAAGAAAGGTAATTGTCCTTAAGACTGATTATTGCATCAAAATCAATGAGAAATTTGGTTCCCAAGAAAAAAGTCATAGCAGTTGTTGTCCAACACTACTGCAGGGGCTGAAACAACAATTTTTCCAAAGCGCATTGGAAGGGAAGAATAAGTTCCTATAGATTTAGTGTATGAAGGGCCAGCAGTTCTGAGGTCTTGAGAATGGTTTATGTCCGAAACCACTTTGATTTTTTTCATAAGTCTGGATGAGATCACATTGATGGGAGAGCCCATTTCAATGATAGCCAAAACTTTCACCTTATTCACGATGACTTCCACCCAGGTCACATCAGTGCCAAAGTTTGGGATTGAAAATACTGAAGGACTTAATGATCAATTTGAATTAGAAGAAGAATTAGAAGCGTAAGAAGAAATAATATCTTTGTTGGCTAAATCATCAGAGATATTAAGTTCACCAGGAGCAGATATCACATAACAGTCTTTAGGAGTGTTAAAAGATTTTAATAGAGGCACAGGAGGTAGGTCAGCACAGGGAGCCTCATGCCCTATGCTGACTCCTCTTTTTTCAACTCTTCCACTTGTTTTTTTTACATTGAGATTCCATATGACCCACAAGGCCACAATAAGTGCATGGCTCCTTCTTTGGTTTAGGTTTGGGTCTAGGCGGCATTGCATGGATATAAGAACAAGGGTTGGTAGCGGAGGTCAGATGTACCACACCATTGAGAATCTCCATGAGCACTTCTTTGATGTTGAGAATATATCTGAAATTCTTTTTAAGTGATTTAAATGTAGTAGCAATTGAGTGTAAGCAGCAAATGCACTTATTACAGCTGGTATGGCATCATCTACAGTTATACAATTGCAAGTATCAAGAGTCTGGGCCTCATGATATAATCTCTTAGCAAAATCTTTTATTGACTCTCCTCGCTTGATTTGGATGCTCATTAAGTTTGATTTTGGTTAGATAGGATTTGATCACTTTCAAATTCCTTAATAAGGCAGTCTTCACTTGGGTCACGTATTGCAAACCTTAAGGTGAGGAACCATGATTTCTTGATAAAACTGGCTTAGGCAAGAGTTAATATGCCGTACTTTCTACTGATCCGTTGCCCCGTCCATTGCACGCTCATAGACAAAGAGAAACAAATGGATACTACCTTCACCCAGCTCAACCTTATTCTTAAAGTTAGGTTTAAATGGGTTGGGTTCATTACTCAAGACATGTACACCCAATACAATGACTGGATCAGCTTTGGAAGGTTCAGACTCTGTGGCATGAGCTTGAGTGGAAATTCGGTCAACTTGTTGCCTTAAGTGATCGGGGTCCTACTGTAAATTTTGAACCTATTGAGCAAGATGATCATTTTCATGCGTTTGTTTTAGGTTAGAAATCGCAGTGATCATCTCTTCATGTTTGTTCTCAAGTACACTGCATTTAGCAGTTAACCTTTCAATGAAAGCATCTAACATTGCAAACTGGGTTTCTTGGGTAGTTTAGTTAGCATCACATAGACAGTGAGCATTATTCATGCCATCCAATAAGTTGGTAAAGAGTAATCTGGGTTGGCTGGAAGGCCTTCTAAGGATAATAAACATCCTTGAGCTATGGCTCAGATTTAGGTTTCTAATACCTGTGCTCTTGATACTAGTAGACTCAAAGGTTCATAATCGTGCATTGGAAGTGAGGAGACAGGGGAACCAGGAGGTCCTTGCGACCTATTGTGAACTGCAGGCCTTGGTGGACCTTGTTGACCCGCAGGGCCTTGAGGACCTTATTCACCATGAGGTCCCTGGGTTACCAAAGGAGAACTAAGTGGTTCTGGAGGTCCTGGAGGTCCAGCAGGGCCGTTTCAACCTTCTCTGACAGTATCCACAATTTGGACAAGTTGCTGAAGTAGCCTATTGAGCTCAACAAAGCGCTCCTCATGTTGGGCCCACATTTTACCAAGTTGGCTCATAATCTAATCCTCAAGGGTAGTGATTTGGTGGTGAATAGGATTAGCGACATCACTAACCTGTTGAGATACTTTTTGGCCAATGTACCCCACAACTCCATTATCAATTATCAACAAATGGTTATGTATATTGTTGATTTTCCTTCTATTATTGAGTATGGCTTCCAAATTATCCCGACCAAAGTTAGAAGCCATCTCATAAAACAAGGACAGCTGAGAATGAAATTGTTGCATCAGGATCAACAAGTAACTGATCTTGAGATGATGCAACCCCAAAATCTGGAGTATGTGATGAATAGCCGGTTGTACGTAATGCTGGAGGTACTGCTCAATTCTAGCCACACCAGCTTTGGTATGTTGTAACACTGCTCTGTTGTATAAGCTCATCATATTATTGGCAAATTTAGATGCTCAGTCTCTATTATGATGGGCAACAGGCTGGATAGCCCCCTTATCAAGTCTTTGACCATATCTTCTACATCTGCAGCTTGAATTTTATAATTATTTTGGTCAAGGCCCTTAATTTCCAAGTCCATAGAAGCTCAAAATGAATATTATTGATATTAGTGGAAGGTATATCCTGCCTATTGGAATGTACCCAACAGGTGATACTCATTGATTCCTCAGAAGAGGAGCTTTCTTTGCTAGACATATTCATCATCATGAAAGTATGTTTTCACCAGGTAGCCTCAGAAGCAGACCAGGCAGGGAGCTCCAGTATTGGAATTTCAATATAAATTACTATAAGCAGGTGCTATGAAGGCTAAAAAATTGTTAGTTTCATGGCTCTAGTGAAGATTGACACCAGTGCACGAAGTTACTAGCTCCATTGCTATAATTGATTTCAATAAGAAATACAAAATCCTGTATGAATAGACAAAATTTGAGCTACTCAAGACAAAAATAGAGGTACTTTATTAGTTAGAAATGAGGGATATTTATAGGGGTAGATTTAGTAGTTATTCGTGAAGATTTTTAGGCAGTACCTTAGGTATGATATTTCCTATTAGATGGCCGATATTGCTGATTATTATTGCTATAGTTGTAGTGGCTAGATCTGATAAGGTTCTTATTAGATTAGATAGGCCTTCTTGTGTGAGTTTTTCCCCATCAGATTGATTAGCCTTATCTTTCAGAGGAGGCTATTAACTCCAAAGAGTTGATTGTCAGTCTATCTAAGAATTGGATATCTCTGACGGGATTTTTACAATCTCATTAGACTGAGATATTGGATCTCAATCTTAATAACTTTGGTCATCACAGTTGAAACCCCACCACCCATCTTTCCAATATTAAAAGTATTCAGAATATTATTCTCTTCTAATTTATTGCGGGGAAGGCTGACCAGAGGGATAGAAACTTCTGAAAGTAAACTTGAAAGAAAATGAAACTTAGTATCCTGGAGGGCACCCCAGAGAAGCGATGCTATCTCCTGTTGCCAGCGGGGATGCCACTATGGGGAGGAGGGGGAACGTGTAAAGGGGCCGTAACCACATTTAAACACGTGTGGAGGAAGGGGTCCGAGTTGATGAACCAAACTGGGATCCAGGAGGAGACCAACTGACGGCGATGTAATGGGAGGTACCCAAACATCCACGCTTGAAAGTGGTCCACCAAATGGGACTGGAATCTGTGGACAGCTTCTGGGAGGGTGGGGGTGAAGCCTGCGATGGCATCCAAGACAATTGTGTGGATAGTCCACATGGTAATTGCAACCATCAGAGCATGGAGGGAGGGTGGAAGAGGGGAAATCATGGATAGAGCAAACATATCCCCAGACAGACTGAAGGGATGTTCCTGATCCTGGCAAAGCAGACGTTGAACCTCGCGCCATATCGCTTTAGAGGTGGGGCACTTCTCCAGGCGGTGGAACAGCGTTCCATACTGGCCACACACGACGCAGGATGAGTGTAAAGCGTTAGAGCGCTCAGCTATATGGTACACCCATCTCAGACAGTGCCACACATGGGATTGGATATGAGGCAGCAATAGGGGGTGGTGTGCGTATTTTCAAATAGTCTTCTGGGTCTCAAGGTAATAAGGGATGTCCATCATGTCCAGGTAATCCACCCTGGATAGGACATGGGGCCGTGTGGGGATCAAGACATCTTGAATGGGTAGCCCCTGTACCTCCTGTGTAAACTGAGATGATGGGCAGCCTCTCTGGGCTGTGTCCAAAAATACGGATTCTCCACTCAGCGCTCCGCATAGAGAGGAGGATTCGTTTTAAGTGGGGTTTAGTACCATGAGGACCTGTGGCCAATGGGTGGGAAGCCAGGTATTTCATCAAGAAGTGAGGGTTCGATGGATTGTTAAGGCCCAAGGCGCGGGAGAAGTTGGAGCGGGCCATGCGGGACCAGTGTTGGGAGGAGAGCATAGGGGCGGTGACGGCCGCAATCCAGGTGCCCAGGATCTTGGCAGCATGGGCTTTAAAGTCGAGCAGGCCCATGCCACCATGACAATGAGGGTCAAACATGACCTCAAGCCACACTGGCGGTGGGCGGCCTGACCAGAGCCACCCTTGTAGAAGGGTATACATAGATTTGAAAAAACCCAGGGAGAAGGCGATGGCGTGGGCTCCAAACCAGACTTTGGAGAGGAGCATAGAGCTGCTTAAACAACCCTGCCAGTAAGGGAAGTAGGGTGGGCTCTGAGGGAGGCGATGCGCTTTGTCACGTTGTCTAGAATATGACTTTCCATTACTGTTGAGGCATACCCGCCTGCTTCCACCCACACGCACAGATGGTGGACAGGCCCTATGGTAGGGCGTGGCACGAAGGGGAGAAAAAGTGGGGCGGTGTGGGGTGAGCAGGGAAGGCGAGCATGTGTGTGAGCAGATGGGTCGTGCTGTGCACTGGTCGCTGGGGCCCAGCAGGTTTGATACCGACCAAGGAGGATGATTTCAGTTTTGGAGGCATTCAGTGCAGCATTACTTACCCAGTAATACTCCTGGATGAGAGCTTCAAGCGCTCGTGCATCTTGATTATTAGACACCAGAACACACAATCATCTGCAAACGCCATCAACTTGACTGGGGTTTAGCCTGGCACATGGACCCCAGTGAGTTGGGCATTCACATTTCGCAGTAGTGGGTCAAGGCTGAAAGTGTATAAGAGTGGGCTCAGGGGGTCTCCTTGGCGTAGGCCCCTTTGAGGGCGGACTACTTCCGTGAGGAAGCCAGGGCCACGCACTGCCATTATTGCAGTTTCCGTAAGCGTCATCACCCAGCTGATGAAGCGAGGGGGTAAGCGGAATTGGTGGAGGCAGGCCCTGAGGTATTACCAGTTTACTCTATCATAGGCCTTCTGTTGGTCCAAGAATACAAGTGCCCCAAAGGCTGTGGACTGGCATGCGTTAGCCACAGAGTGCACGTTGTCCCAAATCGACCTTCTGGATATGAAACCGAATTGTTCTGGGGAGATGGTGGCAGATGCTACAATCCCTAAACGGTTAGCCATGATTTTAGTTAAAATTTTTGTATTAGTGTTAGCTAAAGAAATGGGGCGCCAGTTGGCTAGGTCTAGCTTATCCCCTTTCTTAAAGAGTATGATGGTGAAGGCCTCTTGCCCTCCTGGTAGAAGGCGCGTATCCAGAAGGCTCTGGTTAAGGGAGGCAAGCAGCAGTGGGGATAGATATATGAAGTACTTCTTATAGAATTCATATGGAATGCCATCAGAGCCTGGGCATTTCCGATTTGGTGCACTGCGGATGGTGGACCAGAGTTTGTTTGGATTAATCAAACCCATTAACTCTTGGTATCAGGAAACAGTGCGGATGTGAGTGCTATCGGAGATTTCACCATTTTGGCCAGCTTAATTGGATCGGATCAGTACAACTCAGAGTAATACTTTTGTATTTTGAAATAGCTTTTCTTTCTCATAACAATCACTTCAGTTACTACAATTTGATTCGAACAGCAAATTTGGATAATCACACACAGGAAAGATGGGCGACTTTAATAACAAAAATAATACAACATGGGCGAGCGTCGCGGCAAGCGGTGCACTTAACATTGCAACTAAGGGCAAGAAACGCCCTGGAGGGGGACCAGGAACCCAATCTGCAAAGATTTAGCAAACTCAGACACCATCTGGGTTTATGGTATTTACTGTAAAGCACACGCAATACATGTACATTTAAATCAACCAACCTTTGTCAAAGGTGGAACACGGGATCAGACTCTTCCTTGGGGATGAGTCACCAACCCTGTGGGAGAAAACAATTGAGGCACAGCCCTCACTTTTCCCTCACGCGGTGTACGTAGCCACCAACAACATGGGATGTGGCTGGATTGATATTGGTTTTGAAACAGCCCGTGAAGCTGATGCTGCAGCAAAAATCTGCGCGGAAATTGCCCTCCCTGAGGGCAAAAAATTGTGCGCACCACGCGCACCAGATGGAACAAAGCAAAAACTTTGTTCATCTCCTTTGACTCGCTCCCCACCAACCTTCCTCATAAGGTAATTGAGGAGGAGCTCCGCAAAGGTCTTGTGGCCTACAGAGAAATCCAACAACTTGAATTACAGCGATTTTGCTTAATGCCCGACCTGTGCATGGGCAAAGCTATCGCTGTAATCAACCCCTTCTCAGAAGTGGAAGAGGATTTATCCAGAATTCCCTGAGCAGCAGAATTTCACTTTGCAGATGGGGGCCAGTTGGCTGCATTCCGCGTCAAACCGGAACGCGCACCACCCATTTGCAACCACTGTGGCTCACTGGGCCACAAGGAACATGCATGCCCTGTAAAAGAGGGCTTAATGGAATATGATTTTTGTGAAGAAGCTATGGACGAAGATAATAGAACTTCGCCAAAATGACTGATGGCCACCACCCATTCCATTAGAGTGAAGATGGACTATACTCCATCGTGGACCCAGTTACAAGTAAGCAGCGTAAAGCAGCACAAAAAGCCCGCAAGAGAGCAGCGGCTGAAGTGGCGGCACAAGCGGAATCCGCCATTAACCACGGACAAATTCAGGAGGATAATTCAGATATTCACCAAACCAACCAATCAGAACAATATGCCCAGGTCAAAAATTTTCACAGTAACCAGACTGAGCCACAAAGCGTCATCAGTCATGCACATACTGAGGAACAATGCAACCGCAATTTGGGTGAAAATGCGGTGCACAATGCAACAAAGTTGAACCTCAGAAAATATAAAATTCAATCAACAACCCGCATCAAATCAACAGGAGACCTGTGCAGGAAAAGTTGATGCAAATGCAAAAACCGCAATTTCCTTGAATCATTGGGTCAGATCAAGGGAACCAACAATGGCAGTGAAAGAGTTGGAGTACAGACGCGGAGCATGGCCAAAATGAGCTGTGGTGGGATAGGACCAGAGGGTCCTCCCAACCACTCTTGAGGCGGCACGGGCACCTCAGTGTCAATAGGGACGTTAAATATCGTGGGAGCCAGGGCTCATACGTCCCAAGCCAAAAATCTGGCATTCCTGCGAAAACCTCTTTTAGACATCTTGGCCATCCAAGAAACCCACTGCCTACAAGGGGAAGAAGAATCCTGGTCAACCAGGGTCGCACCATCACAATCAGTATAGACATTCTCACTGTGGGGTGATAGTCCAAAACAACAAAAAAATTTAAAATTACAAATTCATCATCACACTTGCACAGTCGAGTCCTGGTAGCAACAATCACATGCCAAGATGAAATAATTTTGTTAGCATGTATCTATGCACCGTGCACTGCAACTGAGAGAAAAAAAAATTGAAAAAATTCTACCTTCATCCTCCCACCAGATATCATCATGTTAGGCGATTTCAACTGCTGGGATAACCCCAATACAGATCGATGGCCTAATCTCAGGGGATACCCACCTGGACACATTGAATATCGCACAATGAAGGCATCTCTTGGCTTACAGAATGCTCTTCCTCCCAATTCACCAATCCTTCCCCATATGTCAAGACCCAACATACGTGAGGGACTGCTCATATCAATGAGTCGTAATGACCACATCCTCATCCCACAATCCCACCACTCAAGAATCTCTAAATTTACAACAAAAAAAATCAATTTTTCTGATCACCGATTAGTTATGGTGCAGTTAGCGCCAACCCAATCCCACACACAGGTGTCGCCTTGGAGAAAGCTTCACCCAGAAAATATAAGATTTTTTGAGATATCTAACTGGGTTGAAAACAAGGCTACAAACCCAGAATTCACAGCCACATTCACTTTGGATTCCATTGGTTTTGGGAAAATTTCAAAAAAGATTTAATCAACAAAACCTGACATATTGCATCACTCAAGTACACCGCGGACACAGACACAATCAAGCGTACCTTGGCAGAACTAGACCACCTGGAAATAAATACTCTGATATCTGGCTATAGCCCTAACTGGGGATGCAAATGGGCAGAAATTTCAGCCCGACTTAACAATCTCATCTTTGAACACCAACACAGAATCAAAGTATTGAACAAAGGTAAGTTCATAAAGGAAGGCGAAACCTGTTTGACATACTTTTTCCGCCAATTCCACTCCCGCGGAAACCAGCCCACGTGCACACAGGTCCGCAAGACCAACAGCACTGTGGCAACTGACCCTGAGGAGGTCAAGGCGGAAGTACACTGCTATTGCACTGAATATATCGCGATATGCCAACAGATCCACAAAAAATGAAAGAATTTATACAAAATGCCAAGATACAAAGTACACCACCAAATTACAATATACTATCCCTTATCACACGGGAGGAGCTTTGGGAAACAATTCGCGGTGCACCACGCAGGAAATGCCCAGGGCCTGATGGGATACCCTACGAATTTTACAAAAAATATTTTCAACAAATCGCCCCCTCCTATTGGCGTCAATAAACCAGAGCTTATTGGAAACACGCCTATTACCAGGAGGCCATGAATCCTACGTTATAAACTTGTATAAAAAGGATGACAAGTTGGACCTGGCCAACTGGCGCCCAATTGCACTCTCCAACACTGACACAAAAATTCTAAAAAAGTTCTAGCAGCTAGATTAGGCGCAATTGCATCTGACGTCCTATCACCCAACCAGTTTGGGTTTATACCAGGGCGTTCAATATGGAACAACATTCACCCTGTTGCAAATATTTGCCAATCCAAAGCAACTGGTACCCTGGTCTTCTTGGATCACGAAAAGGCGTATGACCGTGTTAGCTGTCCATACCTAAAATAATGTCTACATGCCTTCAAACTCCCACCAAGATTCATAAAATGGGCGATGCTCCTAACAGAATCTGCAACCATGGCTGTATGCGGCCCTAGATTCCTAACAAACAATATTAAACCACACAGAGGGCTCAAACAAGGGGATCCCCTCACCCACTGCTATACAATTTCAGCTTTGACCCGCTCCTCCGAGTAACTGACTCACGTCTCATGGGGATAACCGCACAAAGACAACCAACAGTCAAGATAATGGCCTTTACAGATGACTGCGTAGCAGGTATAGCAAACAATGAAGATGCCCGACAGCTGGAAAACACTCTAGAGGAATACTCCAAGGTGAGCAATGCATCGCTCAACAAAAGGAAGACAGAAATCATCTTTTTAGGCAAATACACAATAAATTGGGCCACAACATTAGAAGCTCACACCAACACTCGAAGAAACTACCCAATTATATTACCCTTTGCAATACCTCCCACCACCACTCCTGTCTGACACCTTGGAATTTAGCTAGAATCAGGGGGATATGCTAATGAGACAATGGAAAGTAACCTGTTACAATGGGTATCCAAACGCGTCGCCTCCCTCAAGGGAAGAACCCCAGGACTAACAGGACGAGTTACAGTTGTTAACTCGCTCATCCTCCCAATACTGTGGTACCAGGCCCATGCGATAGCCTTCTCACCTACCTTTATAACATCAATTTGCGCGCTTATCCAGGGCTGGCTGTGGCCTGGCTCTCACCCTCCTATATGGATGAAAACACTATTTGGCCCACGCTCAAGCGGAGGCATGGGACTAGTAGATTTTGAGAGCCATGCCAATCACATCCTAGGCACCTGGATAAAGGAAATCCTTGCTCCAGACCTCCCGCAACAACATTGGTCCAGAGCAGCAAGGACTAACTTTGCACAGGCGCTCAAATTAACCAACCCAGATAGTCCACCCAGACTACTTTCATACCTTGCCAAGCACCCTACTGCAACGATCCACATGGAACCTCCCCTCATTTCAAACATATCCTCCAAACTATCCGCCATATGGGATGGACCATAGAGAACATGGGTAGTATACAGGAAGGGGACGACCCAGCCCCCAACACAAATTAAGTAACCAAGAAAACCACCCCCAGAGGGATATGCTCGCAACAACCCCAAGCATAGCTAGGATAGAATACCTAGATATGCTGGACATTCCCTATGATTTAACCACACAGAAAGCAATGTGGAAAATGACACACCACCCACTCCTACAACCAAGGACAAGAGCAAGCGCCTGGCGCTGTTTGAGAAGGACCTATAGGACGGCGGACCGCTCCAACTCCCTCCACAAAACATGTGCAGTATGTGGAGGGGAGAGATCCCTACATCACCGCCTAGAAACATGCCCCCAACCAAAGCTATATGGCAGGAAGTCGCACGCCTGCTTAAGATTCAAAATGAACAGGAATTCTCGATATCAAAGAGTATCTTCGCGCTCCAGATCGAGTCACCAATCCCATCTACACTCCGCTCCCTAATAATACCCATTGCAATGTGGACAATACATACAATTTCATTAGATGCGTTCAAGGGCACGGTCCCAACCATTCATGGGATTATTAATAGATTCCATGTCCACTTACCAGAGCACTCCCAAGACTGGCTCTATAGATATATGAGACCAAGACAAAAAGCGCTCATAGAATCATGGTTCCCACTCTGGTTCCTCCACACAGACCCTTTCCTTCACACCTGCTCCATAGCAGGGGAAACCCCCTCGGAGTAGTGCACCAACCCCCATACCTGGCAGTCCCGCTGGCAACAGTGGTAGCTTGAGTACCCTGGGGTGCCCAATTTTTGTATTTCTTAGTTATTCTCTTAGTTTCACATATATTTGGTAATGTTTGTCCCCTGGTCAGCTTACCTCGGTTAAGTAATATACTTTTGTAATTTGATTGCCACTTCAGCTGGCGTATCCACGATGGAATCATCCAATCTTCGCCCTGTGTGCAGGCCATACTCTGGCGCGGTGCAAAATTTTCTTTGAAAAGATATGCAGTGCACTTGTCGCCCTCTTTAATGCATTTGGCCCTGTACTGAACACAAACCCGATGTTTGTGTTGCCATACAAGCACGTTGAGGTGGGCAGCTGCTTCTGCCACTTCCGGCCCCAAACAGGGCTGTAGCCTGTGGCTGGGATGTTGGACTCCAGGTGTGCCAACTCTGCCAGGGCGCGCGAGATGATGGCCAATGTAGCTCATGAGCGTCAGGAGGAGAGGTGGCGGTGTGGCGGATGGTTTTCACTTTGAAGGCTGACCATGTGGAAATTGGGTCCACGCAAAACGGCGTAATAAACTCTTTTGCTGAAGTCGCAGATTCCACCTATGTGGAAAATTCTGGCGACGCGAGTTTGGGTGGGTGGAGTTTGCACCAATGTGGAGCCCTGGCCACTGTGATGGGTAAGTGGTAGGTTATTGAGACCAGCCGGTGATTGGAGAAATCATTTATTGATGTGTGGAAGTGGGAAATATGTGATCAAAATTTCACCGGCATGAGGACAAGGTCAATGCAGGACATGGACCTTAGTTGGCCGTTGTGGATGTGGGGTGCGTCATGTTCTCAAGCAGCGGAGCTTGCTGTGGCAGCGCTTTTTACAACCCAAGGGTGACCTTTAGAATGCAAAGATCAGTATGAACTGGGGGCGTGGGATGAGGAAGATCAGTGGTCCGTGGATGGGTTTAACCAACAGTTCATGTCACCAACTATGAAAGGGTCAGGGGGTAGTGGAAGGGATTTAACTGACGAGAAAAATTCCTGATGCTCTCATGCACAGGTCGGGGCATAAATGTTGATGATAGCATGCGCCACATTGGCCCACAAAAATGTGACAATGAGGACTTGGCCATCGAGTAAGGATTCAGATGATAAAAATTTGAAAAAAATTGTTTTTCCATACAAGCACCCCACAGTGCTTAGACCAGAAGGAATGGGAAGGGAGGAGCATGGTTTTCCAAGCGTCCTCAGAACCTTATGGACAGTGGGACTCCTGGATGGCCAGGATGTCCACGGGTAAATTTTTTTGTAAAAAACTCAGTTTCCTAGCCTGGGACGGTGAGGCCTTGAGTCCAGCAATGTTCAATGTCCCTAAAGTGAAGGCTTCCCCCATCACACCTTAGGTGCAAGGGGTGGGCACCTGGGCCCACCAGCCTCCTCTGGATCCCCACGGGCCTTCACAGTGGCGTGGGTTTTTGCAGCAACGCTATCAGAAGATTTTTTAATTTTAGCAAACAGGTTCGCGTTGGCTTTTGCCTTCACTTTTGGTTTCCCCGCTGTCAAACAAATTTTTTGTGGTGCGGATGAGTTTGGTGCACCAACGTTTGGGTCAAAAAAAATTTTCAGGTAGGTTGGAGACCAAATCGGTTCCAATTGGGGCTTGGTTGCAAAGGTTGGGTGAGATTGAGTTGCCCATCGGATCCTCAGATTGGGTGGCCCAATTGGCTTGGTCATCCCAATCTGATTGGTTGAGGGATTCCCAAGTTGCTTCCACCATGAAGGTTTCAATGTCCTTATGGCGTTGGGAGTGTGGGATAGCAGAGGCGACCTTGGCTGCTTCCTTGGCCGCAGCCCTGCGGGCCTGTTTGGCCTTCTTTTGCTCTTGAGGAGAGACAGGCTTTACTAGTAAGTAGCAGCCTTGTGCTCCCCTACGGGAAGGCCTCTTTGGTACTGGTGGTTGGTTCATAGTGAGCCTCCCCATTGGTCATGGCCGCCGAGGGGTTCTCTTGGAATGTGATGCCCTCCTTGGTGGGGCATGCGTGTGCCTTATGGCTGAACGCATCACAGTGGGTGCAGATGGGGGGTTTGCTGTCTACGGTTACCCAGAAAGGGTGGGTGGTATTCCCTTCAATATTAATAAAAGTGGAGTGTGGGATCTGGGTTAGGTACATCGCGATCTCCTTGGTTGGAGTCAGAACAGCTATGGCTTTGCCAGTGCACAGGTGTGGCATCAGTGTAAAACGTTGCATCTCAAAGGATTGTATCTCTCCATATACTGTTAGACCAGCTTTCAGGTGCTGCTCCAGAACATCATGCTTGACTGTAGTGGGCAAAAAGTCAAATGTGAGGAAAATTTGATTGGATTTTGTCCATCTGGTGCACTTGGTTTTGATGACCCACTGCCCTTCAGGGAGGTCAATCACAATGCACACCGCAGCAGCTTTGTCTGCTGCCTCCCTGTTTTCAAAACTGAGATCTAGCCAACTTCGTGACATGGAGTGAGGTGCAACGTACACCGCGGTCAGGAAATAAGTGTGCACATCCCCACAAAATTCTTCCCACAAAGCTGTTTGTTGGATATCCAGGAACAACTGGACTCTAAATTCCACCAAAGAGAGTGGTTGAGAGTGAGGCGTGTTGATGTATTGGTTACATTGTGCCTGCCAAGTGAGGATTTCTGGGGAAATAGTAACAGCCAGTTTTTTATTTTTAACTAATCCGCCAGTTTCTCTGGGGCGTTTGCAAATGTTGAAAGTCGCGGGCCTACCACCTGTGCCTTTTACCTTACTTGCCCAACTGCTCCCTGACATGGGCATAAAACTAATCTCCTCTGTGAGATTATCAAACTAGATTCAGACTTGAATTGACTGGTTTGCAGAAGTGATTGCAACGAGAGAGAAAAGTTTTTAATATTATTCTCTTCTAAATTTATACAGCTTAGATAGTATCTACATTTGTGTCAGAAAATGTGCCTTCAAGACAATTGAGCTAATCTAAAATGTGCAAAGTCTTAGTCTCAATTTAATAGAATGTCAAGTGATAATACTAGATTTGATTCAATAAAGAATGTGTGGAATGATAAATGTTCTAAGAAATAAATTTAATGTATTAATTAACCTTTAGAAAACTTATGAGAGTATTATGAAACAAAATATGATATAAGTATATAAATACAAGTCATTATTACTAACTTGATATAAATTTTTAACTTATTATAAAATAATATACAGTGATTAAAAAAATTAAGATACTTGTCTCATTAGAATTTTCATAAGATAATATTTTGATATACCAGAGCTTCTTGTCAAGAGCATGTCTATAACGTTCACGTTCCCAGAGAGGTGGTGGGGTATGATACCAACCCAAAACCTGGGAACAACTTTCTAACAAGAGATAATACACGGCAACACAAAGAAAGATAGTGCCCAAAGGCCCAAGGGGCCAGAATTGAACATATTCCGTTTATCTGCGACATCTTGGAGGTCAGAAAAAACTACTAAACAGATGTACATATTTAAAATAAAATGAATAGGGTTTTTACTATTAGCAAGTTTCCAACAATGAAGTTTGGCCGCAAAAAGACATTAAAGAAAATTAATTGGAGTAAATCATCCATCAATGAGGAACGCATTCAAAAAACCAATAAGATTAACTTTTCAACCATAGTTGTACTGTAACTTGAATAAGCCCACACTCACATAATTTACTGGAGTCGCTTTTTCCTCAATTTAGCAACATTATATATTAACCAGTCTCAAAGGCCCATTCTCTAACCAAACGCAAAGTTTTATCATAGTTATTAAAATAACTGGTGCGTTTTAACGCCACAGATGTAACACTCATCTAACCATCATGCTCACCCCTCAGATTCAACTTGAACATATCTTACCTTTACCCAACGTTGACCCAGAGCGTTTTATAGGTCACTCAGGCCAGCCAACTTTGTTTCTTAGCCTCCTCATGCTCAGCCTATTTCTGAAATTTGTACCCTCAATGATGTCATTAAACATAACATTACCTTCTAGTCTTTTTGGGGCTCCACCCCTCCTTCAGGGGCTTTAACCAAAGAAAAGTTCTAATGGGCAGGGGACAGTTTTATGACACTGAAATCTGAATTGGCCCTAGGTCCTGCCGCCTCCAGAAAACGCTCATGAAAGGCATCAATAAGGTCTTGTGCATGGATGTTTTTGTTTCCGGAATAAAGCTATTCTCTGTAGCATTAATCCTTTCCAAAATACTTGGTACTCAAGTCTTCTCAAAAGGTGAGAAGCTACAATATCTCCACCTCTCACTCTGGTGCCCCATCCATAAGATATACCTCTTGGTCTCCAATGTGGGACCTTCAAATAAAGTCAGCTTACTTCATGAATCATGGCAAAGATATGAAATTT
Source organism: Massospora cicadina (assembly GCA_022478985.1). Classification (NCBI taxonomy): domain Eukaryota; kingdom Fungi; phylum Entomophthoromycota; class Entomophthoromycetes; order Entomophthorales; family Entomophthoraceae; genus Massospora; species Massospora cicadina. Next base: position 85,733 of record JAKSZP010004128.1, read on the forward strand.
AGATGAAAATCCAATTGTTATGAGGCTTGACTCACCTTCTTGACAATGCGGTAAGGTCCTATATTCTTTAGGCCTAGTTTTCTGCATGGCTGCTTAATTAGGATGTTAGGCATCAAGCATCAAGCATCACTAGACCTACCTCCTTGTGTACTGAACCCATCTGTCTCTTATTGGCATTCTTCTTATAAGTCTGTATAGTGGCATCCAAATTGGCGTTGTCCTCTTTATGGACCTTCTTGGCAGACTTAATAAAGTCCACCGCCGCTTCCACCTTTGACTTACAACTGAGTTTCGTTTTGAAAGCGGGTTTAAGCCATAATCGTCAAAGAATGAAAACACCAAATAGAAGCGTTCTGGGCGCCTTTATAACTAGACAAAGCTAGTGGAAGATGGAAATTTAATCAGAATGGTCAGCTTGTGTAGCACAGCAAAAACTATTTGAGACACTGGTGCACTTGTTCTGTCTGCCCATCTTATTGAAGTTGTAGGCAGCGGAATGACAATTGTAAATCTGAAGAATTTTGCACAACTCTTTTCAAAAACTGATGTGAACTGGGATTTAATGTCACTAATAATCTCCTGGGGCACCTATGGAGGGAAAATGCGTGGTAAATAAATAGATTGGCCATTTGCGCCGCTGTTAACTTGGGGTTACATAGAATATAAATGGACTGAACCTTGTAAACCGGTCCATCACTACCATTATAGCTTCATACCCCTCTGACAAGAGAAGCTCCATAAAAAAGTCAATTGAAAGGGAAGTCCAGGGTTCTACCGCCTTCTGGACCGGTACCAATAACCACTTGAGAGGCTGATAATTTGGCTTTATCCTATTGCAAGACAGACACTCTTTGGAATACCTTGCAACCTGTGTGGCCAAATCATTATAGTTATAGGTATAGCGGAAAAGCCCCAAAGTCTCAGCCTTCCCTGGATGTCATACAGTGATGCCAACATTGTGCTCCTTAATTATATTCTATACGGAATGGGCTTGAAGTTTCCATAAGCGCCCTGGAACCATATAGCTTTTTTCTCTTCATGGTACTCCTTATGATATCCTCCCAATTCAACTTTTTATCTGGAAAAAATCATAAAATATTCTGATGTTGTGGAATGGAAAAGGATGACCTTCCTGGAAATAATATATTTCTCCATATTCTTTAGTGCAGCAAGAACTGGCATGCCTGCTGTGGTGGGTGGTTCCTTAGATACAATTTTACCAGTAGGAGTCACCAAGTGGCTATTGTGAAACTTTAACTTTGTGGTATTAGGTGCCAACGCAGGGTTTCAGCTCAAATCATTAGCAAACTATTCCCCTTGCCTCTTTTAAATTAATAACAGAACACAGATTGAGCAAGTGTCTCATGCCACTAGGTTTGTCGTGGGGTCAGGATATGAGGAGAGTAATACAATAGGGAACGGTGATCTGTGAAGACGTGGAATGGATGTGAAAACCATGTAGATGATGGCTTCAATATGTTAGTGCCTCTACTACTGCCAAGAGTTTCTTGTTGCAAACAGCTCACTAACTCAGGAAGGAACATTTTCCTAGAGAAATATCCCACAGGATGATCAACTTCATTAGAACCCTCCTGCATGGGCCCAGCAGCTATGGAAAAGTTGGAAGCATCTGTGGCCGCTATAAGCTCCCTCTCAGGGTCCACTTGATATATAAAAGATTTTGAAAGCAGATTGAAACTCACTGCTTGGAAGGCATCCTCCAACGCAGAGGACCATTGAATGTCTTTAGCAACACTAGCCCTATAAAAAGGCGCCATTACCTCAGAAAGACTTGGCGTAAACTTTTACAAGAAGGGTAAAGCTCAAAAAAGCTTCTCAACTCCTTAATTGAAATCAGTGTGGGCCACTCATGGATTGCCTTCTCCTTGTCTGGAGTGATCATGTGGCTTTTTTAAAAATGATGTTGCCCATGAAGGTGACCTGGAGCTTGAAAACACGCACTTAATGATTTTTAGGGTTAGATTTACTGCCCTTAAGTTCTCACCTACTTGCTAAAGGTGAATTGCATGGGATGCTGGATCAGGTGAAAGCCCCCAGAATGTCATCCATGTAGGCTACCGCACATACACCAACAACTCTTCCAAGGCCGCATCAATATGACGCTTGAACACTGCAGGCGCATTTTTGATCCCATAAGGCATGACCTATAATTGGGAAATCCCCTTCCTATTATGTAATAAAGTGATCCATTACTTCCCCTTTCTGATGAGAATATGGTTGAAAGCATTCAAGCAATCCAATTTGGAGAGTAACATGGCCTTCACCATATAGCAATCAATTTGTGCCTCCACTGTGATTGGATGCAGATCAGGTATTTTTCATTGTTAATGTTGCCATAATCCACTTGGGAGCGTAGAGTCTCATATGCTTTCTCCAAAAAGATAAGTGGTGAGCATACTGGGGTGGTTTGCCAAAATATGGCTCCCTTAGCTAGCTGTTCCATGACCCACACATCCAAAGCTGCCTCAACCCATAAAGTCAAAGGTTATATTGAAGAGAAAATGTACACCACGTCCATTGTGAGCTTTAAGTCATAATTGAACTCAGTATAATCTGGTAGAGCATTTACAGAAGCCATATTAAAACAAAACTCCAGTACTTATAAGCAAGAAGGTAGGTGAACTTTGAGAGTGGTCTTCAGCAGGGATGTGAGGGTAAGGTTGTGTATTCTGTCCATTAGGGCAAATTTTCTTAGTTGTCTCCTTCTGAAATGGGAATTAATAACTCCTGGATACCCAAAGAGATAGTGTTAAAGTATAATTTTTTCTTATTGGCTTATATATCAAACTTTCTCCACCACTCCACACCCAGGATAATGGGTACAAGAGATTTTTGACTTCCAAAGAAATATCAACAAAATAACAGTTACCCACTTGAAAATCAACTAACCCCTAACCTTCATCGTGGTGTACCCTAATATGCACCTGACCTAAACATACCACCAAGTAAGTAATGTAACTCAAGGTAGTCATTCAGGTAAGGTCTGTAATTATCAGAGTATCCAGTATCCACCAAAATAGTTATGCTTAATTTCTAGAGGATGAGGAAAGAGTAGCAAAAGAGTAGGAAAAACCCAGAATGATCTTTATTGACAACAGATAACACCAACAGTTCCCCAGAAGGATCCTCCTTAGAACTTATGAAACCCTCAGGTTGGGTTTTCGCATCTAAGAAGGGTGAAGGGTATTTGCAACTTTCACACTGAGGGTAATACCCCACAGTATCCTCTGCAGTAACAAATTATCAACATTTTAAAGTAATTACTCTTGCTTAACTTATTCAGTTTTCTTAAATATCTTGGGGCACAAGCGCGGGTTCTCAGGAGTGATTTGATACACTGTTATTGTTGCAATTATAGACCCACAAGAGCTTCCTTTTAACTCGAATTTATTTTAAATATATTTTGTTAGAAAACGCGTTTTTGTGCATCAACGACACCATACCCAATTTGATAGCCAATTGATCGTCACTATCCAACATTAGCACAGCTAAGCCTTTATGAATTGTTTGGTAGATTCCCTCAGGACTTTTTTGGAGGAAACCCCATATCAGATGAAACTTATTTATTTGAGTTTAGGGCTAGTTTCCTTTGATCCTCAAATTCCCACGAAACAAATGAAGGTGAAAAGGTTATCCCCACTCCATTCAAAGTCCAATCAATATTTTTGGGCGCCATATTTATAAGGGCCTCTGTGGGTGAAATTATTGCAGCCAAATCAACTAAAAATTCGATGAAGACTTGGGGCTAGACTGTTGCCCACCTACACATTTCCCTAAAACTGAAGGAATGAAAGGATAAGAATCCTCCCATTTCAAAGGCGCATGTGGGTTTTTGAGATCCGTAAATAAAGGGACCTCACTAGATGAAACAATGATGGCCCAATTTCCTACTTTCTTTCTGGTTGTGAGGGGGAAATAACCACAAGGAGCTTCAATAAGATGATCAAAGTTGGCAGGGAGAGCCTGTCCTACCAGGTGTTTCTCATAAGAGTATCAAGAAACAAATGATTGAATGACGTTTTACTTACTTTAGGCACTGATAAGCTCAATACTCTTGTGGAATAATAAAAAATAAGGGCACAAACGCGCCTAAATCCAAAGCGTGAAAACAACCTATGGAAGGTTTAAAAGCAGCAAACTTGAGTTTCCCTCTTCCAAGAGGCGCCTTACTCTATCGCCTCCACCACTTATAACACAATATTAAAACTTAAAAACTCAAGCAGGAGACCGGGGTATAAGCTGACGCAGCCACTCAACGCCAGGAGAAGGCAAGCGACAGATGATTTCGTCATAATGAAGAGAAGCGGTGGGAAAATTGGAAGCCTGAGCAACTAAGCCTATAACAGACCAAGACCACCAAAGTCTCACAGAAAGGGTGGGAGTCACACTGCAAGCAGTAAAAAGAGAAACGTTAAGCTGGCACACCACCAAAACAAATGATAATGTCTTGGCCCAAAGCATTAGAACCACAGTTTACAATCAACATAACTCTTCTCCACTAAGAAAAACCCATAAAACTAAATTCCAATGAGACCAATAGAGAGGTTGGTTGATTAATGTCAAGAGCTCGTCTTTAAAGCTCACGTTCTCAAAGAGGTAATGGGGAAGATACCACCCCATAACCTGGAATAACCTTCCTAGAAAGAGGGGAAACAGGTCACCGCAAAGGAGTACAGTTTCCAAAGGCCCCAAGGCCAGGGTTGAACAAATTTCATTATCTGTGACCTCCTGTAGGTCATCAAAAAGTACAAAACAGATGCACATATTTAAATAAAACGAATGGGAGGGATCATTATTATCAAGTTGACTAACAAACACATAGTCGCAAAAAGCATAATTAAACAATTGATGGAATCATCCATTGGGTGAGCACTGCACCTAATCAGACCAATAAGTGAAACTTCCCATCCATCGTTGTACTGTAACTTAAATAAGCCCCCACACGCACTTGATTGAAGTTTTGTTTTCCCCATTTTAGTAACATTATATATTAACCAGGTCTTAAAGGTTCTTTCTCTAATCAAACGTAAAGTTTATTATATAATTTGATTAATTTGTGCGTTTTAATGCCACAGATGCAACACTCATCCAAAAATGCACACTCCCAGACTCAAATTGGGCATATTTTGCCTTTATCCAGAGTTAGTCCAAGGTGTGCCTCAGGTCAAGCAAGCAAGCCAACTTTGTTCTATTAGCCTCCTCACGCTCAGCTTATTTCTTAAATCTGAATCATCAATGATGTCATTTAATCATGACACTTCTATAAGTATTAAAACTTACATCAAATCTAATAATAAATTCTTCTAAATTTATATTTTAAATACAATAATATAATAATCATAATTATAAGAAAAACATTTTTATTTTGGCATGATAAATAAAGCAATAGAGATTTAATCAAAAAGCTAACCTTAATGCTAAGAAACTCTTAAATAAAAAAATGAGCACTTACCTACTAATTCTCTAAAGCTTCTGCTAACATCATGAATTGTATAAGCATATTAGCTCTAAATATATAAGAACTAGAATTAAATAGATATAAGCTGCTAAAAACTAAGCTGACATATTTATAACCCTATATTAATTACACTATCAATTTATCTACTTTAATATCAAAGCTATCTTAAGTTATCTATAAAATTATAAAACATATAGAGTCCTTTATCTGAGCATACTGATAAGGTATCTATAAATTGTTGATACTTAAAAACTAATAGTGAAGCAGTTGTTGCTTATGTGTGGTGGACCAACCTGAGGATAATAACATAGTGACTAATGGATAAAAGGGGAAATAAAACTAAAGAGAAAGTAGGATAAATCTTAGTAAACATTCATGCATGGCATTTTGATAGACCATGAACTCTATTAATTTTCTTCAGTAGTTAAATGGTTCAAGTCAATGGTTCATAGTGCCAAAACAATCATAATTGTCCTATCCAAGTCTATCTACTAGGATCAAACTGAGGAAGCAATGGCCAACAATCCCATGCTCTTCCACCAGGAACACCCTCCCTTATTAATGAAGCAGTAGTTACATAATATACTAAATGTATATCTCTTGAAAAATTACTAAAATATAAAATGAAAAGCTTAGATATATTTAACTTTACAATGGTTAATTTATGCAAAAACTATATAGGCTTAAAAATTCTTTTACTTAAAGACCTGAAAATTATTGTATATAGTTTAATTTACAATACTTACTTATATTTAGATATAGTTACTTTATACTGTAAAAGGGAATGTTCATGACACTTGATGTTGAAAAAATGTGACCTTTTCTAAGCATTAGTTTTCACAAGAAGTTCAAACGTGCTAAATATGGTAATTTTTACTTAATACTGTAGATAAAAATTAGTAATTAAAAGAGAACTTTCAGAATGTAGAGATTATACCAAGTAAACTAACATTAGGTAAACTTAAAAGTTTAAGTTATTGAGCTGTTAAATTAAATGAGGTCTTCTTTAGTGAATTTTTTAAGAAATGCAATATGATGTGGAGCAGTTTATGGTCTAAAAATTATATTTATAAATAATTTTAATTCACGCACCATCACAATCATTATGGATGTCTCACTGTGAGGTGATCGTCCAAAACAACAGAAAATTTAAAAATTACAAATTTGTCATCACACTTGCATGGTCGAGTCTTGGTAGCAACAATCAATTGCCAAGAGAAAATAATTTTGAAAGCATATATATATGCACCATGCACTGCAACTGAGAGAAAACAATTTTTTGAAAACATTCCTATTCTCACCCTCCCACCAGATACCATTAAGTTAGGCGATTTGAACTACTGGGATAACCCCAATATGGATCAATGGCCTAATCCCAGGGGATACCCACCTGGACACATTGAATTCCGCACAATGAAGGCATCTCTTGGCTTACAGGATGCTCTTCCCCCAATTCATCACTCCTACCCCACATGATGTGGCCCAACATATGTGAGGGAGCGCTCATATCAATGAGTCGCATTGGCCACATCCTCATCCCGCAATCCAACCACTCAAGAATCTCCAAATTTATAACAAAAAAGATCAATTTTTCTGACCACCAGTTAGTTACGGTGCAGTTAACGCCAACTCAATCCCACACACAGGTATCGCCTTGGAGAAAGCTTCACCCAGAAAATATAAAATTTCCCAAGATATCTGACTGGGTTGAAAACAAGACTATGAACCCAGAATTCACAACCCCATTCACTTCAGATCCCATTGGAACATGAGAAAATTTCAAAAAGGATAAATCAACAAAACCTTACATATTGCATCATGTAAGTACACCGCGGACACGGCCACAATCAAGCGTACCTTGGCAGAACTAGACCACCTGGAAATAAATACTCCGAGATCTGGCTATAGCCCTAACTGGGGATGCAAATGGGCAGAAATTTCTGCCTGACTTAACAACATCATCTTTGAACACCAACACAGAATCAAAGTATTAACAAAGGTAAGTTCATAAAAGAAGGAAAAACCTGTTTGACATACTTTTTCCACCATTTCCACTCCCGTGGAAACCAGCCCATGTGCGCACAGGTCCACAAGACCAACGGCACCATGGTAACTGACCCTGAGGAGGTCAAGGTGGAAGTACACCGCTATTACACCAAATTATATCGCGATATGCCAACAGATCCACAAAAAATGAAAGAATTTATACAAAATGCCAAGATACAAAGTACACCACCAAATTACAATATACTATCCCTTATCACACGAGAGAGCTTTGGGAAACAATTCGCGGTGCACCACGTAGGAAATGCCCAGGGCCTGATGGGAAACCCTAGGAATTTTACAAAAATATTTTCAACAAATCGCCCCCTCCTATTGGCGTCAATAAACCAGAGCTTATTGGAAACACGCCTATTACCAGGAGGCCATGAATCCTACGTTATAACCTTGTATAAAAAGGGTGACAAGTTGGACCTGGCCAACTGGCGCCCAATTGCACTCTCCAACACTGACACAAAAATTCTAACAAAAAAACTAGCAGCTAGATTAGGCGCAATTGCATCTGACGTCCTATCACCCAACCAGTTTGGGTTTATACCAGGGCGTTCAATCTGGAACAACATACACCCTGTTGCAAATATTTTCCAATCCAAAGCAACTGGTGCCCTGGTCTTCTTGGATCAGGAAAAGGCGTATGACCGTGTTAGCTGGCCATACCTAAAAGAATGTCTAGATGCCTTCAAACTCCCACCAAGATTCATAAAATGGGCGATGCTCCTAACAGAATCTGCAACCATGGCTGAATGCAGCCCTGGAGTCCTAACAATCAGGATTAAACCACACAGAGGGCTCAAACAAGGGGATCCCCTCAGCCCACTGCTATACAATTTCAGCTTTGACCCACTCCTCCGAGTAACTGACTCACATCTCATAGGGATAACCGCACAAGGACAACCAACAGTCAAGATACTGGCCTTTGCGGATGACTGCATAGCAGGTATAGCAAACAATGAGGATTCCCGACAGCTGGAACGCACTCTAGAGGAATACTCCAAGGTGAGCTGTGCATCGCTCAACAAAAGAAAGACAGAAATCATCCTCTTAGGAAAATACACAAACAAATTGGGCCACAACATCACAGCCTCATACCAACACATGAAGAAAAAATCCAATCATTTTACCCTTTGAAACACCTCCCACCACCACTCCTGTCTGACACCTTGGAATCTGGCTAGAATCAGGGGGATATGCTAATGAGCCAATGGAAAGTAACCTGTTACAACGGGTATCCAAACGCGTCGCCTCCCTCAAGGGAAGAACCCCAGGACTAACAGGACGAGTTACAGTTGTTAACTCGCTCATCCTCCCAATACTGTGGTACCAGGCCCATGCGATAGCCTTCTCACCTACCTTTATAACATCAATTTGCGCACTTATCCAGGGCTGGCTGTGGCCTGGCTCTCACCCTCCTATACGGATGAAAACACTATTTGGCCCACGCTCAAGCGGAGGCATGGGACTAGTAGATTTTGAGAGCCATGCCAATCACATCCTAGGCACCTGGATAAAGGAAATCCTTGCTCCAGACCTCCCGCAACAACATTGGTCCAGAGCAGCAAGGACTAACTTTGCACAGGCGCTCAAATTAACCAACCCAGATAGTCCACCCAGACTACTTTCATACCTTGCCAAGCACCCTACTGCAACGGGTCCGCATGGAACCTCCCCTCATTTCTAACATATCCTCTGAACTATCCGCCATATGGGATGGACCATAGAGAACATGGGCAGTATACAGGGAAGGGGACGACCCAGCCCCCAACACAAATTAAGAACCCCAGAAAACCACCCCCAGAGGGATATGCTCGCAACAAACCCAAGCATAGCTAGGATTGAAATTACCTAGATATGTTGGACATTCCCTATGATATAACCACACAGAAGGCAATGTGGTAAATGACTCACCACCCACTCCTACAACCAATGATAAGAGCAAACGCCTGGCGCTGTTTGAGAAGGACCTATAGGACGGCGGACCGCTCCAACTCCCTCCACAAAACATGTGCAGTATGTGGAGGGAAGGGATCCCTACATCACCGCCTAGAAACATGCCCCCCAACCAAAGCTATATGGCAGGAAGTCACACGCCTGCTTAAGATCCAAAACAAACAAGAGTTCTCGATATCAAAGAGCATCTACGCGCTCCAGATTGAGTCACTGATCCCATCTACACTCCGCTCCCTAATAATACCCATTGCAATGTGGACAATACACACAATTTTATTAGATGCGTTCAAGGGCACGGTCCCAACTATTCATGGGATTATTAACAGATTCCATGTCCACTTACTGGAGCACTTCCAAGCCTGGCTCTATGGATATATGAGACCAAGGCAAAAAGCGCTCATAGAATCATGGTTCCCACTCTGGTTCCTCCACACAGACCCTTTCCTTCACACCTGTTCCATAGCAGGGGAAACCCCCTTAAAGTAGTTCACCAACCCCCATACCTGGCAGTCCCGCTGGCAACAGGGGTAACTTGAGTACCCTGGGGTGCCTAATTTTATATTTGTTAGTTATTTCCTTAGTTTTACATAAATTTGGTAATGTCCGTCCCCTGGTCAGCTTACCTCAGCTAAATAAAAATAAAATTTTTTAATTGAATCTGATAAAGAAAGATTATTTATATGAAAAATAATTTATATTGTTGGGACCATCTAGTACTAAAAAAAAGAATAATTTATATTATATTTATTTTATTTGAGGTAGGAGGACCATTGGATCAACACTGCCAATAAAAAAGTAAAAGAGAGAGAAGACCTGTATAGGAGCCCTGACTACCCATAACAGTAGTTTAACTGACTCTATCTCTGTCATCAGGGATAAGGGGTATATGAAAATGGAGAAAGACTTTATAGTATTGGGGTGTTATCCTAATTTTGCAGATCTAAGAATAATTTTTAACCTCCAGGTATATGTGTTTTTCCATGACTGTATCTGTTGGTGCAATATTTGAGGCATTGTCCAAAGAATTAATAATGGAAGCTGCGAGTTACATGAACATGGAGGCGCGCCAGTGCTTCAGCTTGTGGGGAAGCCTTATTGATAGCCTCCAAAACGATGTTTTGGATGTACCACAATGCTTTGGCTGCTATCATGGCTCTGAGAAGTAGGAGGATTGTGGAGTCGCCATAAGGGCAAATGGATCGCTTGTAGATTATAGTGTACTAGTTTCAGGAGGCTGGAACATATAAGAGACTTTTCTCCAGAATATCCTGGATTTGTACACCCCTCTATTCTATGGATGAGAGTATTATGTCCACAACTAACAGGACAAAGGTGGACAATGGCATCAATCTATATGTATTCTGATATGAACTTTTAAGGCACTTCCATATGTGATTTTTAGTTTTTGGTGTAGTAAGAGTTGATGAAAGTACTCCCACATCTTCTTCTGCCATTGTAGAGAGTATGGAATATCTAATGAATCTAAAAATTAATACTTTCTTGAGTTATCTTCTCCTTGAGAATAAGGATGCTGGACTCACAGGCACTCTATTAAAAATTTGGAGATAAAGATGGGTATGCTCCTTACATAGTGGGAAATTGGTCAATGCGACGGAAAGTTCCACTGAAGAGCTTTATATAAAAAAATACCTTTAAAATGTGGTTTGATGCGTTGTGAGCCTGCTGTATTAGTATAAGAGGCCATATAATCTATTAAAATATTAGGCTTAGTAGGTTTTGTAAGCCCTAAGGCTCGTGTAAAGCTTCTTCTTATTGCTGCTTCCTAATGGAGATTATTTGGGGTAAAAACGTTACTTGAACAATCCATTTTGTTAAAAACTAGGTGGCTTAGTGATGGTAGTCGATGAGGCCCATGCCACCCAAGGAACATGGGCCAAGTATCTTTACAAACCTGATAGGTGCCCGTTGGCCATCCAAAAACCATGATTTCAATATAGCCTTTAGTGAGTTTAAAAAGGCATTATAAAATGGTATGACATGAGCGGTGTACCAAACCTTTGATAGAATCAGGGTATTTTCTGATACTACTTTCCCCACAAGCCCTGTTGTACAGCCATGGATACTAGATGTGGCTTTAGATACTAGAAAGGAGTTTACTCTCCATAATTGTAGACGCATATCCTCTAGAGTCCATTTATACTACAAACTGGCGAACAGGTTGATTGGAGGAGATTGCCTGAAATGGGAATATTGATCTTCTGGCTTAAGGGAGGCCAAGAATTACCATTAAGCCACTGATGATGATGCTTGATAAGGAGTATGACCTCAGTCTTGTGGCGATTGATCTTGCCATTACTTACTTATTCATATTAACTGATGATTTTCTCTAGGGAGTGAGCTTCTGATGGACTGGAAAACACATTACCACACAATTATCTGCAAAAGCTGATAGTTTTGGTACGTTCTGGCTTTGAGAGATAATGCTTTTTAGGGTCAAATCTATGATGCGCAAGACTGAGTCCAGTCTAAAAATATAAAACAAAGGGCTAAGAGGGTCACCCTGTTTTAACCGCGTTGTGGGATAATGAGGTCTGTATCAAACCCTGGGCCCCGGATAGCCATTGTATATGACTCAGTTGAAAGCATCACCCAGTTGATAAACTGAGGAGGAAGGAGTAAAGTTTTAAGAGACTCCCTAAGATATTTTTAATGCACTTGATTATATGCCTTTTGTTGAACTAAGAAGATTAGGGAACCATCCGACCTGGAATGACATATATTGGTAACAGTATGGAAGTTGTCTCATATACTGCGATTGGAGACAAACCCATAAATGATTTGCATTATATGACTGTTTGAGCAATCTTACCTAGACGCTTAGACAGTATATAGGTCATCAATCTAGAGTCTGCGTTGATGAGTAAAATTGGGCGCCAGTTACCCAGATTTTTAGGATCCCTCTTTCTATATAATGTGACCACAAAGGCTTATGACCCAACATGCTGTAGGCGAGTTTCTAGATGGCATTTATTGATATGGACTTTGGGTAAAGACGCTATTAAATTAAAATGTGTCCTATAAAGCTCATGAGAAATACCATCTGGGCCAGAGCTTTTGCGTTGAGGTGACCTGCGTACAGCATCCCATAGTTCTTCATTAGAAACATTACTAACAATACTAGATATGTTATGAGGACAATGGGAAATCTTTTGATAAAAACTGCTATATGTCCTCTGGGTTACAGTCAACAGATTGATACAAGTTGGTATAAAATTTTGATTCATTTCAGTTACTTCATTGGAGGAGAGAACAATTACTTCTGTGTTAGTTTGAACCTGGGTAAAAGAAGTGAATTGTTTTCATCCAGTAAAGAGGCTCATCCATAACGTTGTTACTTTCTCCTCTATTAAATTTGACGTTAAGGCGTTAAAATTAAATCAACGGTATTTACTCAATAAACTTCACAAGATGCTGTAAGAAGACTTCGACCTTGTCAAATCTAACAAAAAAGGGACAATTTGTCCAACAGAAGGGATCTTTATTTATAAGAAATTTAGAAGCACAGGGTAGCATTAGATACAAACACTGGCTTCAGGGCTTGTGGAAAGGGTCTCACTTCACTCAAACTCATTCAACCACAAAGGAAAAAGCTTCTAAACTTTTGGGATTCCGCCAAGATATTTTCTTCCCCTAGCATTCCTAATGGTACCTTTCCTATACTATGTTGCACTTAACAATGGTAGACTAGAGAAGTAATTATACTATTGAAAATTAGGGAGTGGATTACCTAAAGCTCAGGCTATTTCCATTAAGTGGTGATAACTCAACAGCAAGTAAGATCTTGTAGAATGGCCTTAATAAATATAGACCTTCTACTAAATAATTTAAGCCAGTGCAAAGGGAACATATCGAGGATATTGATAGAGGTAGTGGGAGCAGATTTAATCTTTCAAGGCCAAATCCAATATAAATACTAGATCAGGAAGATAAGACTTCACTGGTAGGTTAAGGGACTAAAAACCATATCTCTAGATCCACGGCGCAAAGGTGAAATCACTAAAAGTAATTAAATACATTTTTATAACTCCTTAAAAGTCAAGGGCCAAGTGTGCTCAGCACTTCCTGGGACGCCAAATCCTCTTTCTAAATATCAACGAGGTATAGTTACTAGCTAACTATAACATGGCTTATGGTTGGTCAAAAACCAGCTGTAACAGCTTCCACCCACTTGACCAAACATCAGGTATCAGAGATGAGTGGGGGTTAATAAATTATTGAGAGAGCAAGCCAAGGATCAGATTGTAAATAGTACGTTTTCAGAAATTTAGCATGCACACAATTGACCAAGAAAACTCCTCTAGTGAGATCCTTCGCAGTATAGCCATCAGTTGACGTCTTCTCTATGATCTCAAAAGGGCCTTTCCAAATAGATGCTAGTTTTCTAGTTAGCCCAAAAACAAGATTATTGTGGTACCAGACTATATCTCCTACATTAAAATGTAGTAAGATCTGATGGTCTCATTTGATTGGTCTCAAGCCCTAATCTTCTGAGTTAATGCATTAGAATAAGCAGATCTTTGAAGCTGAATTAAGGTTTTTGCAAGTTCTTTCAGATATTGACTGGGGCTCATAATCTCTTCTGACACACAAGAAAACAGAAGGGAGCAGTGTCAGTTGCTTTCCATGAAGTAATGCAAATGGAGATTGCTTGGTGGCTGAGTGGTATGTGTTTTATGCAAAAACAGCGGAAGCAGAAATAAATTTCAACTAGAGGCCTTAACAGTAACTAATTTACATACATTATTAAAAAGAGAACCATTTATTCATCCCAATGGTACTATTGGTCTCAGGGTGGTAAGGCGTGGATAGTATCTCTCATATGCCCATTAAATCATACCGATTATAATTATCTGAGATGAAAAATTAGTTCTATTTTTAGTAAGAAGAAATTTGATACATCCATGCCAGTATATTCTATCATCTAGAATAAATTTGGCGTGGTAGTAGCCCCTAAATCTAGGACTGCCTTCACATCCATCTACTTGTTGAGGTGATCGATGGATACAATTATATATTTAAACTGACCAGAGGTATTGGTCAAGATGCTTACAACGTCAAGAGAAATTGTATGTCATGCAAAGTTTGGCTTAACTAGTTTATAAGAGGTGGCCTTCCAATAAAAAGTTTCTATTTGACACTCTTAACAACCTCTAATCATATTGTGATCATCAAATGTCATGGAATTCCAAAAAGTGGTATCATAATGGTTCAAGGGTTTTCTTAAATTGCCTATGCCCAATCGCCTTGTGGGCAGCAACAATCAAGTCGGTCCATTCTGAGGGCTTAGGAAACACAATATCCTGTTTGCCAATGATCTTATAGGGTTTCCTGTCCTTAGTAAAATATTCTGTCTCAATATATCTAGCTTGCGTTGAACCTCTACAGGTTTGTTATCATATTACTGCGTTATCAATTTGCCAAACATTTCATCATCCCTGTCAGCCAGTAAAGCTACTATCAGCAATTGGGATAGGCTGTCCTCATTTTGGTGCTTAACCCCATGGTGATGCTGAACCTTACAGTCATACGCTTGTAATTTTAAGGCCAGTGGGCCAGTAGACCTTCCATCTCCTTTAAATTCTGTAACCAGCATAGAGATGCATGATTTGTTACCACCATAAAGTGTACTCCATGAATTTAAACGCGAAATTGTTTGCAAGCATAGATGACAGCTAAACATTTTTTCGTTATAATGTATTTGCTAACATGTACATCTAAAGTCTGACTACAGTAAGTTATGGGGTAGTCCACTCCATCATAATCTAATTAGGACAACGCTGCCTCTACAAAGGAGTGAGTGGGGCGTCCCTTTTTTAATAAACAGTTTTTATATTTTGGGTACAACAAAATGAGAACTTGGTTGAGACATCTACTGTAGGTGATTGAATGTAAGTTGGCAATCCATCATTATTCAAATTGCTACTGTCTTAAGAAAGTGAAATGACATATCACTTATTCTACTGAAATTTTTTACAAACTGGAGATAATAACCCATTCCTAGGAACACTTAAATATCATGTTTACTACTTGGTTGGGACATTTTTTCAATAGCTTCAACTTTATCAGGCTGAGGCCATAAGCCCTGTTTTCAAAGACTAACCCTAGATATTCAAGTTGCTCCTGGAAACAATCACACTTACAGGATCTGATTTTCAGGTCAGCCTTGGCCAACTAATGAAACACCTTTTATAGAATTTTGAAAATGCTCTGTAAACTTTCAAGAGAAAACTTTTAGATCATCTAGCCAAACTAGAATGCATGAAATCTACAAATAACCTAAAATTATATTCATCGCATGCTGGAACGTTTTAGGGGCGTTGCACAGCCCTTGCGGCAACCTTGTGGGTTGGTATATACCCTTGGCGGTAATTATAGTGCACTTATCTTTTTCCTCCTTGAAAAAAACTCTACCAAATCTAGAGATTACACCCATAGCAGAGAAATATTCGTGCAACGCCCAACCGGTCTAATGCATTGTCAATATGAGGTAGCATGTAAGAATCTTTTATGTGATTGCAATAAGTTTATGTTAATCTATCACTACTTAATTGGAGCCATCTTTCATTTTGAATAATCAAAATGGGGTCTGCCAAGGACTCTTAGAAGGTACTAGTATCCTCTGCTGCACCAGTTGGCTAATTTCCTTAATGACAACTTCATCTATCACCTTAGATTGCCAGATTGGATGACAGAAAATTTGTGGATGATCCTTAAGGTCGATTTGTTGTAACACCTTAATAACACGGCCCAAAACTATAATCATCTCTGACAAAAATCATATTTATATATAAAATAAAGCTAAAGCTTGATCTTTTTCTTATTCAACTAATATGAAAAACACTCTTTGGGTAATAGGGAGCATATTAATTGAAATTTGGTGCCTTCAAGCCCTAGTCATTTTAGGGTACCAAAATCATAGGATGTTAGATAATTCTATCACAGGGAAAATATGAACAAAAGCAACTGTCTAATGTCGCTTAATTTCTATAGCATATGGATACAAGTTGGCTAATGTCATCTGAATTTCGCCATGTTCTGGAGGAATAAGCCCAAGCGCAGTGACAGGCTTAAGAGTGAACGCTCAATGGGAGCAAATATCTCCTCATATAATCCTGGGGGGTTACATAGAAACGATTTTAGTTCTCATGAAAACTTGATGGCCCAAGGTATGGTAAGGGTTTGATTGACTCAAATTGGGATACCTTTTGACTATACAATTTGATTTCAGTAGTTTAGTGCAGGTCAAAGTTGCTGATACCCTAATGGCACTATACCATCCTTAGACACAAAGTTAACAACCCTTTGTTTCTGCTTCTTTGGGGCCTCAATCTTCCGGTTATAAATAAAGAAAGGGTTTGTCAAAGTAACTCCAACATATTTCCTTTGAAGTTCGCCTTTACACCATACTTTCACTAAATGAGGTCCCAATCAGAAAGTCATAATTACATTATATGGAAACAATACAGGAGCAGAGAGCACTAAGGACTCTAATCGCAGTGGTAACAAACTATATGCGCCTTCCAAGGTAGTAGTCTGAGAGCCAGTGGTACCATAGATTTTCAAATAATCTATGTTTGGATCAATAACCAGCTTTTCACATACCAGGTTACACAATACTAATTGATGCTCCACTGTATACAATATCACGCACCTTGATCTTGTTTACTGTAATATCAATATACGTACACTCCAAAAATAAGCATCACTAAAGTTTATTTTGAGGCCGTCCAAGCCATCTGCTCGTCATAACTCACACTGGAGATTATCACCTAATTAGGTACTAGAGGCGCGCAAATCCTCAATGGTTACAGCCTCGTGGACCATAATCAACTTAGGGGCCTCCCTAGAAATGATGGGAAGCTCAAGGGTTCCTAACTGTTGCATGTAAGGATTCAAGATTTCATCTACCCTCAATTTGACTTTGGCTCATTTTAGAAAGCATTTGGTCATCACCACGCTATCACTGGTGGATATTAGAACTGCTGAAGGTGGTGCAGCACTGTCGCCATTTTGTTTCAGGAGGGGAGATTTCCAAGAAGATTTCTTAACTGGGATCCAGTTAGAGGAGGTGGCAATAGAAAATCTCAATTCTACTCCGCCCTGCCTTTTCCCAACTCTTCCTTGTCTGTCGCATTATAGAATAATTTGAGCCCTTGGAACCTCGTTTAAAGCAACTATTAGAACAGTGCCCCAGTTTTTTCACATAAGTAACAATTTATCTGACCACACTCTTGTTGTCAGACATGAAGGCTTTATTGAGGCAGTAGTTCTTCTTTTAAGGAGGAAGCTCAAAACCATTGTAAATGCACCTCACAACTTTTTTATTGGAGATTCCAAAAGAGATGGTGCATAACCAAAGATACTTTACCATGTGAGTTATAACATTATACTCATTTAAGACAGGAATCATAACTTATACAATTCCCAGTAAGTCTCACAAGCATGATAATGCGCGATTTGAGAAATAAAGTTTTATTAAAATAGTCTCTTCCAGCATTTGGGCTTCAAAATAAAACTGCTCTTCAAAGTTTGCACAATCTCATATTTATTAAAACAGACATTGAGGAATTCTGTCTTCTTAATAGTCATTCTCTTAGGTCTACTAAACTCTTTGATCAGTAATTCTTTGGCATTGAGATATTTGACGTTAATCTTCTGCAATGGGCATTATCAACCCTTTGCTTTCAACGTTTATCAAATTTATGACCGTAGCTAACTTAGTATGCTCAGGCTCCTCAGCCATACTAACCTTGAAGAGGCTTATAAAGTTGTATACATTTTCATTATTATCATTTTTTGGCAAATTTATTGGATTGATGTACAGTCAAGGCTCATAATCATAAGGATGAAGGCCCGATGTACCATCCTCATATTATTCAGTTAATCAATAAAGAAGGAGGCACTCGGCTAGAAGCAGCCAGACCAGATTTTAGGAGACCACCGCAAGTACATGAGTGAGGATATCAGTCATTGATTGCTCTCAGGACAGAGGAGTTTCACAAATGATAGTTTTGGTATGCTCCTATAGGGAGTCATAGAATTACGCATGGAACCTAACTCATTAGGGCCAGGCATGTAGGTAATGAAGTTAGTACCTCCCTCATAATCAGCGCCTCCTTGCTTCCCCCTTCTGGTTCTGTCAGAATTGTCTCTTTTTTGTTAAAAAATAAATTCACTGATGGCATGCTAGGACCTTCCTGGCGTCACTTATAAAGGTCAATGTTGATTTCAACTTTAAACTGATCTGATATGATGGACATCCGCTGAGTTTTACCAGGATCACATTCTCAACATGCTTAATTTTCTAATTAGCAGCCAAGAGATTCACTACCAGGTTCAGATTCTCTGTTCCCAAGGTTTGCACCTTCTGTTCTTGAGTTCTCAGATCTAGTTATAAAGAGTCAATGAGCTGGTGCAGATCAATCTTAAAGTAAATTGCTCTGTCCATATCTATATCAAGGGTATCGAGGTGGTGATGATAAGCAAGAACATCCGTGGTTTATTCCTTTACCAACCATTCTTGCTCTTGTAATATGCCCACTAGTCCCTATGTGGCTTCTTAGATCATCTTGTATTTGACAAATCGCGTCCACGTTCTCCTGTAGAGCGACCCAATCAGCCATATCAGCCTCAGTATGGATTTCTAACTCCCTCAGATAGTCCTCTACCTACAGCTGTGGTGGGTGATATCAGCAACACATTGAGGGGTTACCCACGGCGGTCCAAAAGATCATCATTAATGCTGACAAGTCAGCATCAAGTTGGAAAGAAAGCTCTTCCACCCGCTGATGAGCTTCTTGCACTTAATGACGATTATCCAACACAACATCCCAAAAAGTCCTGAAACGCGTTTTCCAAGAGCCCACCAGGAGAGATTCATCCCTTTTTTGGGCCTCATGAACGTAATGAGTCCTCAAATCTCAATGCGTTGACAAGCTATAATAATAAGTACTTGTCAGATTGAGGGATGTACATATCATGCTATAACGTCTGCCAGTTGATCCTGGGTAGCGAGTCATCTAAACATATCACTTATGGTCAACTTGTGGAAATTTTTTAGTTTCCATACAAAGATTCCTTATGCTTATATTTCAAAACAGGGCCAGCTGGTCCTTTACATTGTTAGCCCCCAGGCGGTAACCATGTAGCAGCAATTCCAATACTTTCCATACTTGAGCCTGGGAAATGTTTACTACTCTAACCAACGCTTGAGATTCAAGTGCACCAGAAGGGGAAGATTGGCCATTGATGCCTCCATACCTTCACTGGCAGAATTTCTCACTTGTAAATGGTCAATCACCAGATTGTCTTCGTCCATGGGTCATATGAATATCTTTCCTTAAGGCCGATGGTAAACTGGTTTTCCTCCAGATTCATATTTCAAACCAGTCTTATGAATAAAGTGCACCCCTGTAGTGAGCACCACAGTGTTAAAATTGGCACTAAGGCTTTGACCTTAGTTCACAGGTATTTGTTAATCTGCTTTACAAGATGCTGTAAGAGGAAAGCGACCTTGTCAAACCTAACAAAAAAGGGACAATTTGTCCAACAAAGGGTATTATTTATAAAGATTTTCAGAAGCACAGGGTAGCATTAGATACTTACACTGGCTTCAGGGCTTGTGATAAGTGTCTCTCTTAGTTCAGGTTTTTGTAACGACCTAAGAAATCAAGACTCCCATGGTTTTGGGATTCCGCTGAGATATGCTCCTCCCCTAGAATTCCTATTGGTGCCTTTTTTTAGAACTAGTGGTACTCAACCCAAAAGAGGAAGCCGCTACGCATCTTTATTTGCAAATGGGCCAAACAATGGGATTATTAGAAATAAAAATCTTAATATGGCACCTCAACTAACAGCCTAGGAAGACATATCAGAAGGTGAGGAAGCTTTGGGGAAGCTTTTGTCTGGCGCCCGCTTTAGCTGGTGGACCATGTCAGAAATCCTATTGGTGTCTTTTCTGTATACTAAGCTGCACTTAACAATGGTAGACTAGAGGGGTAATTTTCTGATTGAAGATGAGGAGCAACCCACCAAAAGCTCAGGGTATTTCCATGTTAATTGTGATCACTCAACTGCAAGTAAGATCCCAATGAATGTCCATAAGGAGAAAAGACCTTTTGCTGAATATTTTACGCTGGTGCGAAGGGACAATATTAAGGCCAGTAATAAAGGGTAGAGGGAGAAGATATAATCTGCCGAGGCCAAAAGCAAGCTTAAGTACTATATCAAGAAGATAAGATTGCACTGGGGGTTATAAGATTTGAACAGCAGTATCTGTAGATACAGAGCGCTAAAGTAAATTTACCAAAATTAAATTGATACAACCTTGGATACTCCTTAAAAAGGTGAGGGCCATGCGCTCTGGTCTTCCTATGACGTCAAATCCTCCTTCTAAGTATTAATAAAGTATAGTTACTAGCTAAATAAACTTGGATGATGGTTGGTCAAGCCAGCTGCAACATCCCCATGATCTGAGAGGCACCAGCAAGATATTTTTATGTTGTTGGTCTGCAATATCTAACTCTTGCAAAAGAATAGTTGTAGCAATCAATTCATGAGTCCAAGCTGGGCTGTAACCCCTGAGTGGGCGTTTCTTTCCATATGGGCAAAAGAGCTCTGGATACATGTAGCTGCTGCTGTAGATGCATGATGCCGCAGCGTGGATATCAGCTTTACAGCAGCGGTGATGTATTATATCATCAGACAGCTTGTTACCTAGGGATCTTCACAAAATGGGTACGCCATATGAAGTAAAGATGCTTTTTAGTTCATCCACTGTGAGACTCTTCGCTGGATACTTTATCAATACTTTATTCCAGCGTGGTTTATTAATTGGTTGATAAGGTCCAACCAGGGCGAATGATTAATTAGTGGTCTGAAAATCGCACCACAGTAGTATCAACCCTGGGATTTTTGGCTTAAATTGTAAAGGGGAGGAATGTAATCAGTGCAAATCACAGACAACAATTTTCCCTGTTGTATATGTAGCTGTGTAATGTGCATTACCCCAGGAAATTACTGTGGAGGGGATCATATAATCCGCTGTAACTTGAGTACTGATAGTTCAAAATTCTTGGGTGAGTGGTGAGAGTTGAGTGGCCAACGGTAATTGCAGCATTAGACCAACAGTTAAAATCACCCAGAACAAAGTGCTAGCTGTATGATCTAATTGGGATAATCTTTTTTTAGTACTAGATGGTCTAATTGGGATACTCTTGATAGAAAGTCAATGCGATCAGCTGTGTTATTTAGACATATATGTTAAGGAGAGTGAAATCCCCATATTCCATAAAAAGGTTATTTATAGTGCCCAATATTATAAAAAATAATTAGCTTTAACTATACTAAGCCCTTTGGTAGGGTGAAGAATGAACCCACAGCACCGATACCAAGTAAAGTTCATAGGAAAAAGAGCTTTTGACCACTCCTCTTCTTCTCTTGCCAAAAAGCGTGTTTCTTGTATTCCCAGGATATTGGCAGGAGGATTGCATAAGGATTTCTGTTTTTTGACTGAGGATGCAGAAGCCCTGAATCCTGTAATGGTGAGCGTCCCTTTTTAACATAAGTGCCCAGGCTGCTCTATTAGAAGTGAGCTGGGTCATTAGATCCAGCCGCGCTAATAGGACTAGCTTGGCTTTGGGTGAGATGACAATTACCTCAATAAAATCCTCAAATTGAGTGTAAGTTTAAGACTTTTA
Organism: Massospora cicadina; assembly: GCA_022478985.1. Lineage (NCBI taxonomy): Eukaryota > Fungi > Entomophthoromycota > Entomophthoromycetes > Entomophthorales > Entomophthoraceae > Massospora > Massospora cicadina. The sequence continues at coordinate 107,939 of JAKSZP010004128.1, forward strand.
GGGTCAGGGAGGAGGATTTAAGCCAAATTCGGTATACACTTTCAAACAATCTGATTTGTTAGAAGGTTTACCGCATTAATGACCTTCATTTTGTTCATTTTTGTCATTTTCATAAATATTATTAAATGTTGCAGATGAATTCAGATCAAATGTTGCTGTGTATTGCTGAGGGAAATTCGCTGCTGGGGCACTCACTGGCGATGCTGAGTGCTGGGAGGAGGGAAATCCACCAGTGTCATCATGACAAAGAGTGTATCCAGGGGTTTTATTCTAGTGCTGGTTTAAAAGCAGCTCTTTTCTACTCTATATGCTAGTCTTTCCGCTGTTTAGTGGACATAGGGGACACAACTTATTATATACTTGATCTACCCCACATGAAAGGGTGATTAGCATCAGTTTATGCAAAAATGGGTATTTTGAATTTTGAATTTATTGTGGGGAAGGCCAACCATGGGACGGACACTTCCAAATTTGACCCAAAAGAGACAAAATGTGGTAACAGAGGAGCCACCCCAGAGAAGCGATGCTATTTCTTGTTGCCAGCGGGAACGCCACTTATGGGGAGGGGGAGGGAACGTGTGAAGGGGCCATAGCCACAATTGAACACGTGTGGAGGAAGGGGTCTGATTTGATGAACCAAACTGGGAACCATGAGGGGACCAGCTGTTGGCGGCGTGGTGGGAGGTATCCAAACATCCATGCTTGAAAGTGGTCCACCAAGTGAGACTGGAATCTGTGGACTGCTTCTGGGAGGGTGGGGGTGGAACCTACGATGGCATCCAAGACAATCGTGTGGATAGTCCACATAACGATTGCAACCACTAGAGCACAGAGGGAGGGTGGAAGGGGGGAGGCCATTGATAAAGCAAACATATCTCTTGAAAAACTGAAGGGATGTGTTTGATCCTGGCCAAGCAGACGTTGAACTTCGCGCCATATCACTTTAAAGGTAGGACACTTCTCCAGGCGGTGGAACAGCGTTCCTTACTGGCCACACACGACGCAGGATGAGTTTAAAGCGTTAGAGCGCTCAGCTGTACGGTACACCCGCCTCAGGCAGCGCCAAACATGGGAACGGATTTGAGGCTGCAACAGAGGATGGTGTAGATATTTCCAGATAGTTTTTTGGGTCTCAATGGAGTAAGGGATGTCCATCATGTCCAGGTAGTCCACCCTGGATAGGACATGGAGCCGTGTGGGGATCACGCCATCATGGATGGGTAGCCCCTGTACCTCTTGTGTAAACTGAGATGATGTGCAGCCTCTCTGGGCTGTGTCCACAAATACGGATTCTCCACTCAGCGCTCCGCATAGAAAGGAGGATTCGTTTTAAGTGGGGTTTAGTACCATGAGGACCTGTGGCCGATGGGTGTGAAGCCAGGTATTTCATCAGGGAGTGGGGGTTCGATGGATTGTTGAGGCCCAAGGCGCGGGAGAAGTTGGAGCAGGCCGCGCGGGACCAGTGTTGGGAGGGGAGTGTAGGGGCGGTGATGGCCGCAATCCAGGTACCCAAGATCTTGGCCGCATGGGCTCTGAAGTCAAGCAGGCACATGCCACCATGCTGATGAGGGCCAAACATGACCTCTAACCGTACTGGTGGAGGGCGGCCTGACCATAGCCATCCTTGCAGCAGGGCATGCAAGGATTTGAAGAAGCTTGGGGAGAAGGGGATGGCGTGGGCTCTGAACCAGACTTTGGATAGGAGCATAGATTTGGCTAAAACAACCCTGCCAGTAAGGGAAGTAGGGTGGGCTCTGAGGGAGGCGATGCGCTTCGTCACATTGTCTAAGTTACGACTCTTCATTACTGCTGATGCATATCCGCCTGCCTCCACCCACACGCCCAGATGGCGAAACGTCCCTATGGTAGGGCGTGGCACAAAGGGGAGCACCAGTGGGGCGGTGTGGGGTGAGCAGGGAAGGCGAGCATGTGTGTGAGTAGATGGGCCGGGCTGGGCACTGGTTGCAGGGGCTCAGCAGTTATGATACCGACCAAGGAGGATGATTTCAGTTTTGAAGGCGTTCAGTGCAGCGTTACTTACCTGGGAATACTCCTGGATGAGAGCTTTAAGTGCGCGTGCATCTTTATTATTGGACACCCCAACCATGCAGTCATCTGCAAATGCCATCATCTTGACTGGGGCTTGGCCTGGCACATGGATCCCGGTGAGTTGAGCATTCACTTTTTGAAGTAGTGGGTTTAGGCTGAAGTTGTATAAGAGTGGGCTAAGGGGGTCCCCTTGTCGCAAGCCCCTTTGAGGGCGGACTACTTTCGTTAGGAAGCCAGGGCCACATACTGCCATTATTGCAGATTCCGTAAGTGTCATCACCCAGCTGATGAAGTGAGGGGGTAAGCGGAATTGATGGAGGCAGGCCCTGAGGTATTCCCATTTTTTCTCTATCATAGGCCTTCTGGTGGTCCAAGAATGCAAGTGCCCCAGAGGCTGTGGACTGGCACGCGTTGGCCACAGAGTGCACGTTGTCCCAAATCGACCTTCTGGGTATGAAACCAAATTGTTCTGGGGAGATGATGGCAGATGCTACAATCCCTAAATGGTTAGCCATGATTTTTGTTAAAATTTTTGTATTAGTGTTAGCTAAAGAAATGGGGCGCCAGTTGGCTAAGTATAGCTTGTCCCCTTTCTTGAAGAGTGTGATGGTGAAGGCCTTTTGTCCTCCTGGCAGGAGGCGCGTTTCCAAAAGGCTCTGGTTAAGTGAGGCCAGCAGTAGTGGGGATATATATTTGAAGTACTTTTTGTAGAATTCATATGGAATGCCATCCAGGCCTGGGCATTTTCAATTTGGTGCACCGCAAATGGCTGTCTATAATTCGTTTGGAGTAATCAAATTCATTATTTCTGGGTATCAGAAAATGGTGCAGATGCGGGCTCAATTGAGAAATTCCGCCACTTTGGCCAGCTGAATTGGATCGGATTGGTACAACTCAGAGTAATACTTTTGTGTTTTGATTGCCACTTCAGCTGGCGTATCCGCAATGAAATCATTCAATCTTCGCACCTGTGTGCAGGCCACACTCTGGCATGGTGCGAAAATTTTTTAAAAAAATATGCGGTGCACTTGTCACCTTTTGTGATGCGTTTGGCCCTGTACTGAACACAAACCTGATGTTTGTGTTGCCTTTCAAGCGCGTTGAGGTGGGTGGCTGCCTCCGCCCACTTCTGGCCCCATGCAGGGCTGTAGCCTGTAGCTGGGATGTTGGACTCCAAGTGTGCCAACTCTGCCAGAGTGCACAAATTGACTGCCGATGTGGCTCATGAGCATCTGAAAGAGAGGTGGCAAGAGTGGCGGATGGTATCTTCTTTGAAAGTTGCCCATATGGAAATGGGGTCTGCGCAAAACGGTGCAACAAACTTTTTTGCCAAAGTTGCTGATTCCACCCAAGTGGAAATTCCTGGTATACGAGCTTGGGGGGGCGGATTTTGCACCAATGCGGGGCCTTAGCAGCTGTGACAGGTAGGTGGTAGGTTATCGAGACCAGTTGATGGTCGGAGAATTCCATTTTTGTTGTTTTAAAGTGGGATATGTGGGGTTGGAATTTTGCCGGCATAAGGATAAGGTCAATGTGAGACATGGACCTAAATTGGCCATTATGGATGTGGGGGCGCGTCATGTTCTCAAGCAGTGGGGCTTGCTGTGGCAGCACATCCATTAGCCCAAGGGTGGCCTTTAGAACGCGAAGTTCAACGTGGCCCTGGGGGGCGTGGGAGGAGGAAGGCCACCGGTCCATTAGAGTATTTAGCCAACAGTTCATGTCACTGACTACAAAAGGATCTGGGGGTAGCGGGAGGGATTTGGCCAATGATAAAAATTCCTGACGCTCTCGTGCACTGTTTGGGGCATAGATGTTGATGATAGCGTGTACCACGTCAGCGCACAAGAAAGTGACAATGAGGACTTGGCCATTGAGGGAGGTTTCTGATGATAAAAATTTGAAAAACTTATTTTTCTGAATTAGCACCCCACAGTGCTCTGACCAAAAGGATAGGGATGGGAGGAGCATTGTTTTCCAAGCCTCCTCAGAACCTCGTGGACAGTGGGACTCCTGGATGGCCAGGATATCCACAGTTAAATTTTGTTGTAAAAAACTCAGTTTCCTACCCTGGAATGGTGAGGCCTTGAGTCCGGCGATATTCAACGTCCCTAAAGTGAAGGATTCCCCCATTGCACCTTAGGTATGAGGGGGTGGGCACCTGGGCCCACTAGCCTCCTCTAGATCCCCACAGGCCTTCACAGCAGTGCAGGTGTTTGCAGCAACACTATTTGTGGTTTTGTTAATTTTAGCAGAAAGGTTCGCGTTGACTTTTGTCTTCACTTTTTGTTTCCCCAACGTCGGACAAATTTTTTGTGGTGCGGATGAGTTTGGTGCACCATTGAGTGGGTTGAAAAATATTTTAGGTTGGGATGGGCCCCAGGTCAGTTTCAACTGGAGCTTGGGTGTAAAGATTGGGTGAGATTGAGTCTCCCATCAGATCCTCAGATTGAGTGGCTAATTGGCATGGGCTTCCCAATCTGACTGGTTGATGGATTCCCAATTTGCTTCTGCTGTGAAGGTTTTGATGTCCTCCTGGCGTTGGGAGCGTGGGATAGCGGTGGCGACTTTGGCCGCTTCCTTGGCCGTGGCCCTGCAGGCCTGCTTGGCCTTCTTCCACTCTTGCGGGGAAATAGGCTTTACCAGTAGGTAGCAACCTTGTGCTCCCCACAGGAAAGCCTCTTTAGGTGCTTACAGTTGGTTTGTAGTGCGCCTCTCCGCTGGCCATGGCCACTGAGGGGTGCTCTTGGAATGTGACGCCCTCCTTTGTGGGGCATGCATGTGCCTTATGGCCAAACGCGTCACAGTGGGTGCAGATGGGGGGCGCGCTATCCACAGTCACCCAGAAAGGGTGGGTGGTATGCCCTTCGATATTGATATATGTGGAGTGCAGGATCTGGGTTAGGTCCTTTACAATCTCCTCAGTTGGGGTCAGAACTGCGATGGCTTTGCCAGTGCACAGGTGTGGCATCAGCGTAAAGCATTTCATTTTGAAAGATTGTAATTCACCATAGATAGCGAGACCATCTTTCAGGTGTTGCTCCAAAATGTCACATTTTACCATAGTAGGCAAAAAGTTGAACGTGAGGAAAATTTGGTTGGATTTTGTCCATCTAATGCGTTTTGTTTCAATGACCCGTTGCCCTTTGGGGAGGTTGATCACTATGCGCACTGCAGCAGCCTCATCTGCTGCCTCCTTGTTTTTGAAACTGAGGTCCAGCTAACCATGTGACATGGAGTGAGGTGTAATGTACACCAAAGTTGGGAAAAAAGTGTGCACATCCCCACAAAATTTTTCCCATAAAGCCATTTGTTGGATGTCCATAAACATTCAGACTCCATATTCCACCGACGAAAGTGGCTGGGAGTGCGGCGTAACAATGTACTGGTTGCATCATGCTTGCCAAGAGAGGATTTCTGGGGAAATAGTGACCGCCAGTTTTTAAAAAAAATTTCTATTCTGCCAGTTTCTCCGGGGCATTTTGAACATTTGGGGCCATGGGCCTCCCACCTGCTCCTCTTACCTTGCTTGCCCAACTGCTCCCTGACATGGGCGCAGACTAATCTCCTCTATGAGATTATCAAACTAGATTCAGACTTGAATTGACTGGTTTGCAGAAGTGATTGCAACGAGAGAGAAAAGTTTTAAAAATTGGGTATTTTGATATCCATAAAAAGTTCCTCCTTAGTATCTTTCTGATCCTTCTCTTTTAAGTTGCAGGCATGTGCCTTGTGGACCAGTTTTTTTTCACTCAGTGGAAATGGGTGCTGACTTTTCAGGGAGGACAGAAAATTGTTTAGAATTGGTAGCATCAGGGAGCCTTAAGCAACCCAGGGTATTTTAGACGTATCATCCAGGATATGTTTGTGTGGGTTTAATAACAGCGATAGCTTTGCTACTGCTGAGATTTGGAATTAGATAAAAGCTTTGTAACTCAAAGTGCTTGATAACCTCCATATGCTTATAAGCTCTATTTCAGGCTTGTTTAATGAAGTCTTGAGGGAGGGTATAAGAAGGTCATCAAACCTAATAAAAGTATTGGAATATTTTTTCAGCGGTTGCATTCCACACATATATTGTGCGACACTCCTCAAACCTAAACCTTAACCTTTACTTTTGCAGCTTCATCAGCTGCCTCTGCGGTGGGAAATCCTAAAATAAACTAACCACAACCAAACCTTTCTTTGAGGAAGGTAGCAGCAGGAAATAATTTCTCCTGATGCTCTGATACCTTCTCAATGAAGATGTGGTCAACTAAACCACAATTTATGCAGATGGCTTGGAGCACCGGTGAAATTGGCATGTTATGGGAAATCTGACGGTACAACATTTAATTTTTGCTAGAGTTGGAGGAACACGTCCATAGGTGGTGGACTTATGGCGTTATTTTTAAAGTGCCCTCTAAGCGCTTGGGATTTCTGAAATGTACACTTGTTACCAAGGGTGCTTCATGGTCATTAGGCAAATCCCTTTAGCTACAGCGGAGTACTGCCAATTATTCTTATTTTTAGCACTTGTGAACACAAATTATTAAAAGAAACTAATTTTTTTAGTACTGGATGGTAAAATAATCTAATCCTTCCTTATATTATGTTTATTGGCTTGGATGAAGTCAAATCAGAATGGTTATTAGCAATCAAGTGTTGCTAATGAGAAAGACTATATTATAAAAATTATTTTTCAAAATCCTTTTTTAGTATGCTTCTATTTATCAGGAAAAATATATACATACAAATTCTTGGATGTAGTTTTTGTACTTTTTAGGTCTTTTGATTTATGGTTTCTTATATATAGCCAATTTAAACTTTGCTTGCATGTATGTACAGTATAAACTTTGATCAAGGTTTAAAATTTGATAAATTCATTCAATTTTATATTTTGCTAATATCAGCTGCATAGAAATATTTGATAAACCCTAACACTGACTTACATCTAGTCTAATAGGTCCTATCTATATGGCTGAGCGGTTGAGAATTGTCAAATATATTGAATAATTCACCAAATTGCTCACCCAAGACTAAACAATCAACTTAATTAAACTCTGACACTGACTGAATGACAACGCACAGCCTAAACTGGAAGGGCTTGAGGCATAAACTTTGCACATGAGTTCCTTATATAACATTAGTGAGCACTAAGAAAGGATTTTCAAAAATTTTGCCCCCAAGGGGTTAAATAGGGTGGTAGTTTGTATGGAAGCTTATCATTTTTGAAGTTAGAAATATAAAAATTTGTTTTTAGGCTTCTGTTGTAAATTAAAAGTCAGTTGTATCATTATCTTTTGTAAATTCATCCTCTAAGGGGTAAAATAAGGGATTAAAGTTTGTATGGGTAGTACAACATTATTATGTTAGAAACATTAAAGTTGGTTTCTAGGCATCTGAAGAACATCATAAGTAAAACCTTAATAAAAATACGCTTTGACTGATTTAAGGGTTGTTCTATCAAGAAGGAAATATTATGTATTGACCTAAAAGTAAAAGTACTAAACATGTATAGAAACTGATAGGGAAAAAAGAGATTCAGAAATATTTATGTTGAAACACATTATTTATGTAATGCAATAAAAATTATAAACTAACTCTAATATATACTTATTACAAAAAGTAAACGTTCTTCAGTCTAAATCAGCTTATTAAAAGTTGAATTCAAGTAGTATATTTTAAAAACTGCTTGCTTGAACAAGTAATTTAACTGGCCTTTAACTGACAACAAATAGGTCATCATGCCTTTTCTGGCACTATTGGATAGACACAATAAAGATGATTAAATACTTTTGAGATTTATGCCTTTTTTAGCACTAGTGGTGCCCAACCCAAGAGGGGAGCTGCCACGCATCTTTATTTGCAAATGGGCCAAACAAAAGGACTATCATAAATTAAAAAATCCTAATATAGCCCCTAGATTATCAGCCTAGCAAACCATATCAGATGGTGAGGAAGCTTTGGGGAAACTTTTTTTCTGGTGCCCGCTTTAGCTGGCAGATCATGGTGGACAACATTGGGGTAGGGGCATCAGCGACATGAGGCATAAGGAGGTATAGTTGTGGGTTTTCTTCATTAATGAGGCTGGCGGTGTCCATCGCCTCAACATATTGAGCAAGTTGATGCTCAGCAAAAGTGATATGAGCCAGCACACAAGTAAATGACTTGATGCGCCATTGAGTTTGGGGATAGTTGGGGTCAAAAGAGAGTTTTTTGCTGCATTGATGCAAGCGCAGCTCGCACCAAAAGTGAGCTCCTCAATTTCATATTTGGCATCCTCATCAAAATTGGAAGGGAAATTTGGGATAGGAATACCCTCAACTAGGGGTTCCATTACCCCATGGAGATGCTGGAGGAGGAGGGTGTTGGCAGGGGCAGCTGCTGCTTCCACTGCCATTTGATTGATATTTTTATAATTTGGAAAACCGCTTTTAGAGTGAAAATGGTGGGGGCGCGAATCAGGAGGATCAATAGAAAAACTACTTTAATGCAAAATTTGGCTTCCCAGTATATGGCTGGTTGATATCATCAATCCAATAGAAACACTCGAATGGATTAAGCTCAGCTAGTACTGGCCCAGCCACAGGAGTTGGGATAGTGGCAGAACCTGATTGGTCATGAACAGTTGACCATGGCAGCTCAGTTAAAACTGTTTCAGCCATTAACTCAGGATTCCATAAACTGGCCAAATTATTCAAATTTTTTAAAAAAATTTAAATTTTGATTGGCTGCTGCTTTTGAAGCAGTGCCAGAATTACCTGAGGGAGGCGATGGGAGGATCACACCCCATACAAAATTGGGGTGAGCTAGCCACCAGGGTGGCGCTGGAAGGAGGGTAGACAGAAGTGGTGGAGGCGGAAAGTGTGGGACACTTGCACTTTGAGTGGTCAAGCTTGAAGCACAAGGGGCAGATGGCACAACCATTTTCAACGTGCACTCAAAAAGGATGATTGGGGCGGACCTGATCATGGTGTGGGGGGAATCATGAGATGGGTGTCACAATTAAATGGTCAGATCATTGCAAAGGCGCGAGGGCCTGCCAGATGATCCGCCCCATGGGGCACCACAAACTGCAACATGGGGTCTGTGCAGTAAATGGCCAAACCCTCCATGAGCTCATGGCGGAGGCGTTCAGGGGAAAGGAAAGAGGGCAATCCAGCGAACTGGACCACCAAAGTGGCCTCATCCGGGAGTCAGGTGCAAATGGTGGGGAGCAGATTTTCTTTAAAAATTAATGGCAGCTTAGATGCTGCTGTGGCATCAGCTTCCAAGCAGAAGCTGAGGTCAAAGTACCCCTTAAAGGGGTTTAAGTCAATAAAGTGGCAGGTTTGAAAACTGCCATGGCCATCTCAATGATGGCCGCGCTTGTGTATGGGAAAAGATTACCATATTTGACCCAGAGGCCAAAATGCAAATTGCTCCATGGGAGCACCAAAGGGCTCCGGAGCACTGCCTGAGAGCTTGCAAGGTGGTGGGCCAAGTCCCGAGGGGGGACATAACACCTGGTAGCATTGGGAGGGCTAGCAGAGCCAGCCTGGGCGCACTTCAGAGGTGGCCAAAAGATGCCAGATGGCGGTACACCACCACCCCAAGCCAGGGCAGCAGGCGTCAATTGCATTAACATTGGTAGGTTTGGGCTCAATAGAGCGGTCTTTTTTTTTAAAAAAATCAAAATTTTGCTTCTATTTAGGTATTGAAGCAAAAGAAAGATGAGTTTTATGCCTTTAGTTAGAAAAAATTTACATTTTATTGTTATTCTTCTAATTTTTAAAAATATTTCTGTCATGATAACTTTGTCAATGTTAGGTTCATATCAATAAACAATTTTAGTCTAGTGAAAAATAAACCAAAAATTACCAAACTTGGCAAAAGTATTTTATAAAGGTTGAGAATGGTAATAGACTATTTTTTTAATAAAGTCAAAAAAATTTTAATATCAGTTCTATATAAGGTCTTTAAAATATAAGATTTTAATAGTATTTATATATCAATTTGGCAGAGCGTTTTTGTATTTGTTTTATCTAATAGTTTCATAGTTATGATAAGTAGTTTGTAGTTTTGGTTGTTACATAAAGGTCAAAAAGTTATTTTAGCTAATTGATTAGTGGTTTTGAATTATATGAAGGGATCAATGGTTTCAGGTAAGCCTTCGATGACTTAGTTATTTTGCAGCTTAATTAATTTTGGCTAAGTGGCTGGTTGTTGGAATACTGGTAGTTTTAATTATTTATGAGCTTATTGATGGCTATCTACTAATATAAAATTTTTAGGGGAAAAAAACTCCTTCAAAATGGCACTAAAAAGTATGAGATAAATTTAGAAAATATGGATACATAATAAAGCCCTTTTTAAGTCAGCGCCATAAATTTAAACAGACTTATAATAGCCATTATAATATATATGCTCAGCACTGTATATTTTAAGTTTCTTATAGTTTACAATTGAACCCTATCTAATATAAGCTCTAATTTGTATTTGTAAGAAAAATCTAAAATTAGTTTGGAATATGGCACCAACTTCAATAAGGGTTTTATTAAGTATGTATAATTTAATTAATTATTTCATACTTTTTCTTGTTTTTAAAGAAGGTTCTTTTTATCCACAGAGAATTTTGAAGCCAGTTTTTTTTCCTAAAAAACGTTTTAGTGCATTTTAAAAGTACTTCTTTTTACCATCTAGTACTAAAAAAAAGTACTTCTTTTTCTCCAATTCAACAAAAAGTCACTATCTTTATATATCATTTTTATTTTTATTTTATTCAAGGTGAGCTGACCTGGGGACAATACTGCACCAATTAGGGAAGTGAAGAAAATGGGAAAGGAGGATAAAACCCAGAAAACCTCCATGCACGGCGTATGATAGGCCAGGAACTCCATGGACCGCCTTTGCTATTTGCTATCTCAGTTCAGGGCATTGGTGCACAAAACTAACACAGTCAAAAATGTCCCCTACCCAAAGTCCATTACTGGGATTGAACTTGGGAGGCAGTGGTAGAGGGTCCATACTCTACCACTGGGGTATCCTCCCTTTCATATATCATTTTTAAAACCTCATAATTTCTATATAAAAATAGAAATCATTGTATATATTATATATAGTATCTTATAAACAAATATACTGATAATCTATTTTACAAAATAAGTTGATTTTATTGAGCAAATTATTCTAAAATATTCTAATTGCTGTCTACAATAATTTATGCTATTAAATTTATTTGATTTTGTTGGTAAAATTATGCAAAAATGATAGGCATCTATAATGATTTAAGCTCATCATGCTTAGATCTTATACTTTCCTGGAATTCAAACATACCCCCCAGCTAGAGGACACATATATTATGTCAAAAGTGGTTTGAAGCTATCACTTTTAATGCTGGAATTAAGTTTATCTGATGATAAATTAGGCTCAAAATTGACTGCCATTATTTTGATAAATTTTATAAATGTTAATTTGAAGCTATTACTTTTCCAATGACAAAATTAAATTTATTCAGCAACAAAATAGTTCCAAAATTGAAGCATATTGCTTCCAGTCAATTATAATATGAATACTAAATTACGTTTAGGTACTGGACCAATCCTTTAAAACTTTTTTGCACTTTAGTATCACTTTTTAGAAAAAGTGATCTTGCATAGTTTAGCAAAAGCACTTTTTTAGTTTTCGCCTACTGCCCTAATTAAAGCAGTAAGTGCAGCCTTCAACAGCTACAGTTACAAAAGGGATATCTTCCTGGCAGAGCTTAGCTCATAGAGCTGACAGTCCACATTAGATTCCTTTTTATAAAAACAAAAAAAACTTCCGCTAAATGGGAGACCCAACCAGTGGGGGTACATCCACAAATACTAAAAAATGTTGGTGATGAGGCTTGAGTAAACCAAACAAACTTGACTTGTAAAAATATCAGCAATGAGGATGAGTACAACAAAAAAACTTAGCCATCAATGCCACAAAAAGGCAATAAAGATAGAAACAACTAGTAGAAGGGGCCCAAACCCCTCTGAAGGCATTTCAACCTTAGCGTGACCCACCAGCTACTGCTCTAACAGAGTCTGGAGATCTTACTGATGGAGCAACTCGCAGCAAAGCAAAGCTACTGTGGGGTATAACCCCAAAACGTCCTTTCTCAGCCCAATACCCCCAATACTTAGAACCCACTCCTCAGGGATGGCAGAAGCTCTACCTACTAGGGGGCCAACCCAATAGTTCACTCCCCATGCAGGGAAATAATTTCCCTGAGTTAATTAAAAAAATTGTGTGAGACTTAATGTCAACGTTACTGGAGAAAAACTTTTGGCACTTGTCCCTGACAAAGATTAGTACCCTCCTTTGACTAACTCCTTATTAGGTCATTACTCCAATGAAGTTACAGTCACTTTGGAAACTCCCAATGGCAATAAGGCTGGGGGAAATTTGTTGCCATTTGTCCCCAACAAATTCAGCCCCCCCATTTTGACGAACCCCTTATCAGGTCCAAACCCCAATGAGTTTATCTTCACTCCAGAGCCTCAAATATCTATAAAACCAGGGAAAGAATTTGATAAATGTCCCTGAGAGAATTAAGTCCCTTCATTCAACTAAACCCTTATTGAAAAACCCCAATGAGGTTATGGTCACTTTGGAGTCCAGCTCTGACTCGTCAGACAACCTAAACTATTACTAAAAAACCAAAAGCATTAGTAAAAACTGAAATATGTTAAAACAGCTCAAGAAACTAACAGCATATCCTTTAGAACACTGTTGAAATATAAATTGATGCAGAAGAACATGCTGATTAATAGAGGTATCTCTAAACGTAAGGTGAAACAATGTAAAAATCTGCAGTTTTTATATGTGATGGTGACCCAATGGATTTCAAAAGCCATATCCCCTGCTACAGCTGCAACCTGGCATGCTAACAAATTTCTGCAGTGTCACAAAATGGTGAATTGATAGACAAATTCTGATTAAGTTGGTAAGAATCAACAAATCATCATGCATATGCATGGAGCAGTCTTTAACTGGATAAAACTGCCAAAAGACCTTCAAGTGGTGAAACAGCAGTCTGTGAGTACTTAAAACCTGGGTATTTTAAGGCATGGCTAGATGCAGATATTTACCTCTACAATGCTATGGTGTTCAACAAGATGGGTATCCCCACAAAAATGGCAGCTTTGGTCAAGAGCTCAGGTTTTAGCTATTAAATTTAAATGCCTACATAAAAAGGCTCACAAAAGCTATGATAGCTCTTGACTGGGCAAATCACGCTCTCTATGGCAAACTGTTCTCAAATGGTATAATACTATCTTTTCACTTAATGGGGCGCTACCAGGATTGTGGCGGCATTTAAGGACATCAAAGCCTTGCACTGGTCATACACGTGGATCCCATCCGCTATGGCATCTAATTGCTACAAGCTGGTTGGACAAAGGAAAAAGATGTAGAATGGATGCCCTTCTAGGAATGGTCACCAGAGGTTGCTATTAAATGAAGCTCCTTTGGTTTTACCGCAGCTTAGATATTTTACTGGCCTCACGCAATAATAATATACATCAAGTCTGAGACTAGGCTAGATTGGTGGTATCAAAAAGTAACCATGAGATACTGCGTGACCGCTCCTTTACATTGGAAAAATTGAACCTCTGGTGAGATCATGCTCCTTGGCCACATCAGCGGACTGGGATGCAGCGGGATTCGTCCCTGACACAGCCCAAGCCTGGATCAAACATGAAATCCCTCCCCAAGCAGCAGCGGCCATGCTTGAGGTTATGACCTCAGAACTTGGTGGTATTGGCTCAAGACAGGAATTCAGGTCAAAAATGATCTGTGACTGGAAACAGTCATTCCTCAAGCCCTTACTTGCCACCCCCTACGTTGCAGGGGGTTTTACCCCTTTCAAAGCTTTCCAGTGGAGTGAAACGGAGGTTCTGGCAGATGAAACACACCTGTTCACCAATGCCAGGTGGAACAGCATCTCTGTGAAAGACTAATGCCAGCAAAGTACCATTATGTTTGAAGTGCTGCTTAAATATAATTGAATTTTGTGTCCCTGAGGCCTCACTTACCTGGTATCACTTCAGCTTTTCCCCAATGGAAGCATTGGGATGGAAAGCCCTCGAAATCAGTGCAATTATGGTCAGCATTATTCACAAATGCGGTATCCATATGCACCAAGTACTTTCTTTATTGACCTGATGATCTATTTTGGCTGAAGCAATCAGCTGGATCCTCATAGGGAAATCCAAGTGTATGTTCATACACCTTTTGCAAATAAGAAATTATATAGCACGGCTGCAGCCCCTCATGAGGATCGTGGAAAGGCGCCAAAAGTCATTTTTTTTCTTTATTCAAGAATTTATCATTTATGGGTTATCTTACTAACAATACCTTAAACTTACATTGGTATAACAGTTTTCATCCACCTCCAATTGGTTGGGAAAAAGGAATGGTTGAATTTAAGAGTTGCAATATACCAAGAGCTTTACATCATTCTGGCTGGTGGTGATTTTGACCAAAATTGGGTACTAGAATAGGGACATATCAATATTTCGCTCCCAATGAACTCAACTGGAGACAACATTTAGAGGTAGGAAAATTTATAAGGTCTCCTACATGTGCACCAAACACACCTGACATGCAAATCCAATGTCGAAATGAGTGACTTTCTTACAACTTACTGATGGACTGTGCCCACAAATGGGACCATGGGGCAATTCACACCGGCTTGTCATACTATGGTGAGATTTGTGAATTTTGGCAAGCCAGAGGTGATTATATCACTAAGTGTCTTTTTCCCATACATTGGAAGCTCTGTATGAACCTGAGCCTGAATGAAGACAAAAATAGTTCTTTCCCAGTTTATCTATATTCCAGGCCTACAGAGGGTGTTATACGTTGTACAAGGGGACGCCAAGCAGGAATTTCAGTTTTTTACCAGATGGGACACACGATGGTGCAGTGCCACAACAGGCAATTTGTCCCGATATTACGATTATGACCCTATAAATGGGATCACCAAAGTTGGGTCAAAAGTCTTCCTTCACCCCAAAGCCAAGGAATGGATCCAACTTAACTTATTGGAGATCACAGGCATTCAACTCCAGCAACAGGAGCTGGATGCTTCCCACCATTAAGTGTGTGCACATGAAAGGGCAAAGCGCCCCAAGGCTGATGATGAGCCATTCATGAACCTAAACCTGAACTCATATAGGTTGGAAGAGGAAATGCACCCAGCATCCCAGCACACCCACCCCACCCAGGAGGTATGGATGGAGAAGGAGGAGCTAGTTAGCAAAAATCAGAGCCCAAAAAATCTTTAATAGGTTATCAGGAAAAGGGCTCAGAACGATCAACCCACCCCAGTGGAACAACTCTTCTCTGGTGAGTCCAAACAATTGGGTGGCTGAAAAATGGCAAAAAAAAAACTGACGTGCTCACACCAAGCCCAACTCACATGAGCAGTCAGCAACCACAGCTGATCACATTGTCTCATCAGGGATAGAATCCAACTCTGACACTCGCTTTTCCTCTCCAAATCAGTGGCCACATTTTGTACTTAAACTTTCTCACCTCTCAATAGACAAGGAGACTGTGATGGTGTTAAAATTTAGTGCTTTGCTGCTTGTTCATGAATAGTAACTCATAATTGATAACTTGCATAGGTCTGGTTTTGTGCACTCCTTGCGTTGTCGGATGGTATATGATATATGATTGATAATATGAAGACTATTAACAGTAGTTGAATAAATCAGTGTGGGTCCAACGCTTGATCGGTATTCCTCCTTGAAATACTCTAATTTCCTCTATAGGGATTTATTCTCTTATCCGCCTAACTTGATCCACACTCAGATCCTAGTTTATCGCCTTTCCTCTAGTGATACAAAGTCAGCAGCAATTCCCATCTCATCTCAGCTTCTCTTCTCAGGATCCTCAATCCTTACTCTTTATCCTTCTAAAGAGTCCCCAATTATAGCACACAGCAATAATTTCCTTAAAATGAATAGAACTAAAACTAATTATGAATTCTGCTAAAGTCTGGGCTCTTTATTAAGTTATAGTGTCTTTACTTTGTTAAGTGAATTATCAAGGGAATTTTATAGAAGAAATTGGGTGCCCAACCCTCAGTTGGCGCCTCAGCCTTAGAATGGCATATGTTGCATTTGAATTACCCTTCGTCATCTCATCAGCGATGGTTTCCCCATCCTGATTAGTGTAACAATCAATGATCATACATGAATCTCATAAGGGTGGGAATTATTTAAATTTTTATTTAAATTTATTGCGAGGAAGGCCGACCATGGGATGGACACTTCTGAATTTGACCCAAAAGAAACAGAACTTAGTAACAGGGAAGGCACCCCAGAGAAGCGATGCTATCTCTTGTTGCCAGCGGGAACGCCACTATGGGGAAGGGGAGGGAACGTGTGAAGGGGCCGTAGCCACAATTGAACACGTGTGGAGGAAGGGGTCTGATTTGATGAACCAAACTGGGAACCAGGAGGAGACCAGCTGTCGGTAATGTGGTGGGAGGTATCCAAACATCCTCGCCTGAAAGTGGTCCACCAAATGAGACTGGAATCTGTGGACAGCTTCTGGGAGGGTGGGGGTGGAGCCTGCGATGGCATACAAGACAATCGTGTGGATAGTCCACATGTCGATTGCAACCACCAGAGCACAGAGGGAGGGTGGAAGGGGGAGGCCATTGATAAATCAAACATATCTCTTGACAAACTGAAGGGATGTGTTTGATCCTGGCCAAGCAGACGTTGAACTTCGCGCCATATCACTTTAGAGGTAGGACACTTCTCCATGCGGTGGAACAGCGTTCCATACTGGCCACACATAACGCAGGATGAGTGTAAAGCGTTAGAGCACTCAGCCGTATGGTACACCCACCTCAGGCAGCGCCACACATGGGAACGGATTTGAGGCTACAACAGAGGATGGTGTGCGTATTTCCAGATAGTTTTTTGGGTCTCATTGGAGTAAGGGATGTCCATCATGTCCAGGTAGTCCACCCTGGATAGGACATGGGGCCGTGTGGGGATCACGCCATCTTGGATGGGTAGCCCCTGTACCTCTTGTGTGAACTGAGGAGAGGGGCGGCCTCTCTGGGCTGTGTGTCCGCTTTTACAAATTCTCCACTCAGCGCTCCGCATGGAGAGGAGGATTCGTTTGTAGTGGGTTTTAGTGCCGTGGGGACCTGTGGCCGATGGGTGTGAAGCCAGGTATTTCATCAAGAAGTGAGGGTTCAATGGATTGTTAAGGCCCAAGGCGCGGGAGAAGTTGGAGCGGGCCACGCGGGACCAGTGTTGGGAGGGGAGCGTAAGGGCGGTGACGGCTGCAATCCAGGTGCCCAGGATCTTGGCAGCATGGGCTTTGAAGTCAAGCAGGCATATGCCACCATGATGATGAGGGCCAAACATGACCTCTAGCCGTACTGGTGGTGGGCGAGCTGACCAAAGCCATCCTTGCAGAAGGGCATACAAGGATTTGAAAAAGCTTGGGGAGAAGGGGATGGCGTGGGCTCCACACCAGACCTTGGGGAGGAGCATAGAGTTGGCTAAAACAACCCTACCAGTAAGGGAAGTAGGGTGGACTCTGAGGGAGGCGATGCGCTTCGTCATGTTGTCTAGAATATGACTTTCCATTACTGCTGATGCATACCCGCCTGCTTCCACCCACACACACAGATGGCGGACAGGCCCTATGGTAGGGCGTGGCACGAAAGGGAGCACTAGTGGGGCGGTGTGGGGTGAGCATGGAGGGCGAGCACGCGTAAGAGCAGATGGGCCAGGCTGGGCACTGGTTGCTGGGGCCCAGCAGGTTTGATACCAACCAAGGAGGATGATTTTGGTTTTGGAAGCGTCTAGTGCAGCATTACTTACCCAGGAATACTCCTGGATGAGAGCTTCATATGCACATGCGTCTTTGTTATTAGACACCCCAATCACACAGTCATCTGCAAACGCCATCATTTTGACTGGGGCTTGGCCTGGTACATGGATCCCGGTGAGTTGAGCATTCACTTTTTGAAGTAGTAGGTCAAATCTGAAGTTGTATAAGAGTGGGCTAAGGGGGTCCCCTTGTCGTAAGCCCCTTCGAGGGTGGACTAATTCCATTAGTAAGCCAGGGCCACGCACTGCCATTGTTGCAGATTCTGTGAGCAGTATTACCCAGTTGATGAAGCGAGGGGGTAAGCGGAATTGATGGAGGCAGGCCCTGAGGTATTACCAGTTTACTCTATCATAGGCCTTCTGTTGGTCCAAGAATACAAGTGCCCCAGAGGCTGTGGACTGGCATGCGTTAGCCACAGAGTGCACGTTGTCCCAAATCGACCTTCTGGGTATGAAACCGAATTGTTCTGGGGAGATGGTGGCAGATGCTACAATCCCTAAACGGTTAGCCATGATTTTAGTTAAAATTTTGTATCCGTGTTAGTTAAAGAAATGGGGCGCCAGTTGGCTAAGTCTAGCTTGTCCCCTTTCTTGAAGAGTGTAATGGTGAAGGCCTCTTGTCCTCCTGGTAGAAGGCGCGTTTCCAGAAGGCTCTGGTTAAGTGAGGCAAGCAGTAGTGGGGATATATATTTGAAGTACTTTTTATAGAATTCATATGGAATGCCATCTGGGCCTGGGCATTTCCGATTTGGTGCACCGCGGATGTCTGTACATAGTTCAACCTGAGTAATCAAATTCTTTATTTCCGGGTATTGGGAAACAGTGCAGATGTGGGTTCAGTCAAAAAATTCCGCCACTTCAGCCAGCTGAATTGAATCAGATCAGTATAGCTCGGAGTAATACTTTTGTATTTTAATTGCCACTTTGGCTGGCATATCTGCGATGGAATCATCCAATCTTCGCACCTGTGTGCAGGCCATACTCTGGCGTGGTGCAAAATTTTTTTACAAAGATATGCGGTGCACTTGTCGCCCTCTGTAATGCATTTGGCCCTGTACTGAACACAAACCCGATGTTTTTGTTGCCATTCAAGCACGTTGAGGTGGGCAGCTGCTTCCGCCCACTTCTGGCCTCATGCAGGGCTGTAGCCTGTAGCTGGGATGTTGGACTCCAGGTGTGCCAACTCTGCCAGAGCGCGCAAAATGACAGCTGATGTGGCTAATGAGTGTCAGGAGGTGAGGTGGCGAGATTGGCAGATGGTATCCTCTTTGAAGGTTGACCATGTGGAGATGGGGTCCACGCAATGGTGTAACAAACTCTTTTGCCAAAGTTGCTGATTCCACCCAAGTGGAAAATCCTGGTGACGCAAGTTCGGGAGGGCGGAGTTTGCACCAATGTGGGGCCTTAGCCACTGTGACAGGTAGGTGGTAGGTTATTGAGACCAGCTGGTGGTCAGAGAATTCAATTTTTGTTGTTTGGAAGTGGGAAATGTGAGGTTGGAATTTCGCTGCCATAAGGATAAGGTTGATGAGGGTCATGGACCTTAATTGGCCATTGTGGACGTGGGGGCGCTTCATGTTTTTGAGCAGTGGGCTTGCCACGGCAGCGCATCCATTAACCCAAGGGTGGCCTTTAGAACGCGAAGTTCTATGTGACCCTGGGGGGCGTGGGAGGAGGAAGGCCAACGGTCCATGGGTGTGTTTAACCAACAGTTCAAGTCGCTGACTATGAAAGGGTCTGGGGGTAGCAGGTGGGATTTGACCAATGAGAAAAATTCCCGACGCTCTTGTGCATAGATTGAGGCATAGATGTTGGCGATAGCGTGTACCACGTCAGTCCACGAGAAAGTGACAATGAGGACTTGGCCATTGAGGAAGGTTTCTGATGATAAAAATTTGAAAAAATTGTTTTTCTGAACTAACACCCCACAGTGCTCTGACCAAAAGGATAGGGATGGGAGGGCCATGGCTTTCCAAGCATCCTCGGAACCTCATGGACAGTGGGACTCCTGGATGGCCAGGATATCCACAGGTAAATTTTGTTGTAGAAAACTCAGTTTCCTAGCCCGGGATGGTGAGGCCTTGAGTCTGGCAATATTCGACATCCCTAAAGTGAAGGTTTCCCCCATCACACCTTAGGTGTGAGGGGGTGGGCACCTGGGCCCACTAGCCTCCTCTAGATCCCCACGGGCCTTCACGGCAGTGTGGGTGTTTGCAGCAATGCTATCAGTAGTTTTGTTAATTTTAGCAGATAGGTTCGCGTTGGCTTTTGCCTTCACTTTTGTTTCCAAACGTCAAACAAATTTTTTGCGGTGCGGATAAGTTCAGTGTACCATTGATCAGGTCAAAAAAAATTTCAGGTAGGTTGGACCCCAAGTCAGTTTCAACTGGAGCTTGGTTGCAAAGATCAGGTAAGATCAAGTCACCCATCGGATCCTCAGATTGGGTGACTTAATCAGCATGGGCTTCCCAATCTGATTGGTTGATGAATTCCCAAGTTGCTTCTGCCACAAAGGTTTCGATGTCCTCCTGGCATTGGGAGTGTGGGATAGTGGTGGTGACTGTGGCCGCTTCCTTGGCCGCGGCCCTGTGGGCCTGCTTGGCCTTCTTCCGCTCTTGCAGGGAAATAGGTTTTACCAGTAGGTAGCAGCCTTGTGCTCCCCACTGGAAAGCCTCTTTGGTGCTTGCGGTTGGTTTGTAGTGCGCCTCTCCGCTGGCCATGGCCGCCAAGGGGTGCTCTTGGAATGTGATGCCCTCCTTGGTGGGGCATGCATGTGCCTTATGGCTGAACGCGTCACAGTGAATGCAGATGGGGGGCGCGCTGTCCACAGTTACCCAGAAAAGGTGGGTGGTATGCTTTTCAATATTGATATATGTGGAGTGTGGGATCTGGGTTGGGTCCTTCACAATCTCCTCAGTTGGGGTCAAAACTGCGATGATTTTGCCAGTTCATAAGTGTGGCATCAGCGTAAAGCATTTCATCTCAAAATATTGTATTTCACTGTATAAGGTGAGACCATCTTTCAGGTGCTGCTCCAAAATGGCACGTTTTACCGTAGTAGGCAAAAAGTCAAACGTGAGGAAAATTTGGTTGGATTTTGTCCATCTGGTGCATTTGGTTTCGATGACCTTTTGCCCTTCAGGGAGGTCAATCACTATGCGCACCGCAGCAGCTTCATCTGCTGCCTCCTTGTTTTTGAAACCGAGGTCCAGCCAACCATGTGACATGGAGTGAGGTGCGATGTACACCACAGTTGGGAAAAAAGTGTGCACATCCCCACAAAATTTTTCCCATAAAGCTGTTTGTTGGATGTCCAGATACACACAGACTCCGTATTCCACTGATGAGAGTGGTTGGGAGTGCGGCGTGTTGATGTACTGGTTGCACCGCACTTGCCAAGCAAGGATTTCTGGGGAAATAGTGACCGCCAGTTTTTTTAATTTTTTTTCTATTATGACAATTTCTCTGGGCATTTTTAAACGTTTGAGGCCGCGAGCCTACCACCTGCTCCTCTTTCCTTACTTGCCCAACTGCTCCCTGACATGGGCGCCGACTAATCTCCTCTGTTAGATTATCAAACTAGAATCAGACTTAAATTGAATAAGTTGCAAAAGTGATTGCAACAAGAGAGAAAAGTTTTTAAGGTTGGGAATTATGAGATTCAAATATGTTGATAGTTTCAATTCTGTTATTCCAAGTAGGAGTTTCCTATTCAGGTTGATAATAGAATAAAAATTAAATAATTAATTTTTTGATTAGTTGTTTGTTCTGAGGTTCCCTCCAATTCTCCGTCGAGTTACCTGAATGCAATAATTCTGGAGGCTTGTGCGCCCCTCATTACCTACAATTCATTTAGCCTTTTTTAGAAAATTTTATCAAAGCGAGGTCAGCCCATCAGACCTCACTTTTGAAATTCTATTCTGTTTTGAGTTCATTCCCAATAAAGGCCGCTATTTGCTGGATTTGTTTTATTTTATTTAATTTATTTAAAACAATATTTGGGGTGCAGATGGCAGTGCAGTGAGGAGGAGAGGAAAGGGGGTGAATGCACCAGGATCCTCTTGAGAGTGGCCTTGCCCTGGTGAGAGGGGAAGGAGCCAGAGTGGCCCAAGGCAACAGAGGCTGGTTGACCGCACCTCAGCTGAGTAACCCTGAGGTGACAGAGGCTGTAGGGATGCACCTCAGCCCAGGGACCCATGGCAACAGAGGCTGGTGCACTGCACCTCAGCCCAGATGCCTGGCAAGGCCATCCATTTGGACAGGACCATATGGAGTTGGTGCAGCAACATATGGGGGTGGTGGTTTAAGGCTGGTGGCGAGCTGGGCCTTGGGAGCCCCATCCATTACATTATTCCAAAGTCAAATTTACTTTGGCGGGCTGTGGTACCATCCAGCCTGCAAGATGGCCACAGTCGATGTCCTAAGCATCGCCATTGGTCATTGGTCTCTTTTGTTGGTTTGTAGGGCCTTCCAATGAAGGGGATGGGTAGCTTGGGGGGTGGGCCAGACTGCAGGCGGTTGATGGCCTCTTGTGCCCATCAGGAGACCTCCTGAGAGCCCATTGATTTGATCCAGGGGCTCTGGATTTCTGGTCAATTTCCCCAAGCTGCTCATAAAAAGGTCCCCTGTCAAAAAAGTCATTGGTCGCTGCACGCCTGCCTTGCCAGTTCAGGTCCAAGTCCACCGGGATTATTATTTTACAAGGGGGTAATGTAACAATTGACGATCATACATGAATCTCATAAGGTTGGGAATTATGAGATTCATGTGCGTTGATAGTTGCAATTCCGTTATTCTGAGTAGGAGTTTCCTGTTTAGTTCAATAATGGAATAAAAATTAAATAAATTAATTATATGATTGGTTGTTTGTTCCTGAGGTTCTCTCCAATTCTCCGTTGAGTTACCTGGATGCCATCAATTCTGGAGGCTTGTGCGCCCCTCATTACCTACAATTCATTTAGCCTTTTTAGAAAAAGTATATCAAAGTGAGGTCAGCCCATCATACCTCACTTTGGAATTCTATTCTGACTTTGATTCCATTCCCAATAAAGGCTGCTATTTTCTGGATTTGTTTTATTTAATTTTATTTATTTAAAACAAGATTGGGGGTGCAGATGGCGGTGCAGTGAGGAGGAGAGGAAAGGGGGTGGACGCGCCAGGATCCTCTTGAGAGTGTCCTTGCCCTGGCGAGAGGGGAAGGAGCCAGAGTGGCCCGAGGCAACAGAGGCCATAGTGATGCACCTCAGCCCAGGGACCCATGGCAACAGAGGCTGGTGCACTGCACCTCAGCCCAGATGCTCGGCAAGGCCATCCTTCTGGAAAGGACCATATGGAGTTGGTACGGCCACATATGGGGGTGGTGGTTTAGGGCTGATGGTGGGCTGGGCCTTGGGAGCCCCATCCGTTACAATTAGGATTCCTTCATCAGACATCCTCAAGACCTAATATGGTAAGTGTCAGAAAACGTGTCCCTAACATTTTCTACTCAATCCCAGCAATGAACCATATTTAGCAATTGAACTGCTTAGGTAATGGGACTTGTTACCCATTATAGCAGGTCACAAACCAACTGATTGATTTGCTAGTTGCAGGTGGCATCACTCACCTCACAACTTGTTCCTTAAATTCCCAATCAGACAGTGATGAAACCTGACTGATCCTAATTGGCAACCTTGTTGAACATTTACCTTTGCAGACCAAAAATAAGAATGCTGTAGGTCAAGTTCCACCAAAAAAGGGAGATGTCAGCCATTTGCAATATTCCAATATTAAAAATCTCGTTTAATAAAATAAATAATAATGAAAAAGTTGAGGAAATTGGCCAAAAGTTCCTGGCTGATTCTTGGTTGAGCCCCATTAATTGGGGAAACACCAGTTCAAAACCTGTACGGGCCTAGTAAAATCAGCTGGTCAGATTACTCTGATCTCACCATAAACTTCAGGGTTACCATTGAAAGGCACACCCCTGACCCCAACAAAGTCCTTCAACACACCTGCGCTGGGACCCTCCCCTTTTATAGTCTTGGCAGGGGTCCCCCAAGGTGCAAGAAATTTCTCAGGTGGTGATTGGCTCAAGTTTATAAAAACGTTACCTCATGGGTATGTTTGGGCAATCAGAATTCCCATTCCTTCCTTCCTCTTCCCTGAAACGAGGTTCCAAGTTATGATACGCTATTTCTGCATATTTATTAATATGAACTCATGCAGGCTATTCTGAACATATACAAATTCCCCCTCAACCTTCAAAATAACTTTAAATACTAGATAGTTGAAGGTCGAGGAGCATCATTTTTTCCCTGTATTGCGCTTATACTAAATCATAAAAACCAATTTTTATAAGCGCTTTACATTTAACTTTTTCTTATTAATAATTTATGGAAACCAGCAGGCATAAAGCACCAGCGAGCACCAATTCAGCTGGTTTCCCACACACCTGATAGTTAATCATTAATCAACTATCAGATGCCCCCATTTTGTCTGCGACTCTGTCCAATAAGACCCATGCATTCACATGGATTAATCCTTAACGGATCCAAACCAGGAGAATTACCTAAAATCCCCCAAACATGTTAGCTCAAAAATGTGGTCAACTGATATCCAAATCACTCGCTATAAGGAATTATTCCCTAGTGAACCATGGTAATCAAGACTGCTGGAAAGGTGGGCAAAAATCCCACCAGATGGGAACAGTATACCTTGTGCGCTTCATGCCAGGTAACAAAATTTTAGTCCCACAAATCATGCTAACCATCTGCCTCCAACCCATCACCCTCATTGGCAATACCCACCATTAAAAATCCAACTTTCATCTAAGATTTGTTGCATAACCCAAACATTTATCATACTCGTGGGGCAGGCAGCCATCAATGATTATTGCAACTACAAATGCTAGGGAGATGGCTAGCATATAAACATTGGCAATGAAAAAGGACACTTTAAAATTAATAATTATATTGACTAATCTTAATGTCTGAGACTCAGGCATATGTCCAATGCAAAAATGGCCCAAACTCAAACTGTGACCCCAAACACCACCCATGGCCTCAACTTATTAAGTGCCAAGCACTTTGATCAGACCATGTGGCAATCATAATGCTGAACAAAAACTTTGACTTGAAATTTGTGGAGGAGACATATACCAGAAGAATCCTGGTGGCCATGGCCCATGATAAGAGAACTGGTAAAACTCTCCAAGTGATTGCTGTATAATTATCACCCAACCCCCAGAAAAATAAACAGTTCTAACAATTCCTGTCAAAAATACAAATTGATGCTGCGACAGTTATAGCAGGCAACTTATATTGCTGGACAAATTCAAGTAGGGATATTTTCTGATTTGCAGATGAATCCCTAATAAGGCGGATGATATGCTGGTATACCTTGTGACATTGGGGATGTGTCTTATGATTGACAAGGAGGACAATGACCCCAAGAACTTTACGTGGTGGGAGTACAGTTCTAATGAAGACCAGCAAGTGGATCCCAGATGGACTATGTACTAGTCTCATCCAACCTCAGACAGGCTAATTTGAATAGTGAAGTCTTCAATGCAGAAAGTGACCACATGATAGTTCAGGTAGCCATTAATTTGGGTGACACCCCACCACCTCAGGAGTGAAAAATATCTCCCTCTATTTTGTGGGACCCAAATTGGCGCCACACTTCCAAAAAAGGGTCTGATCAAAATAATAGCGTATCTAGATCACCAGACGGGCATTAATCCCCTAGACCTCTGGACAAAGGTTATAGAAAAGCTAATGATGGATAGTGCCAAGTATGAGAAGACCAAAGCCTACAAACGTAATGCTTCTTTTAAACAGCTAAATAATGCCCTAGATATTATGAAGTGAGAGAGGCATGAAAGCAAAGTATGGTGGTGGGAGTATCAGAAAAAGCACAAACAATATTAAGCGCTCCTATGAAAGCAGGACATCTAATGATGGTAGAATGCAACTTTCACCATTAAAACCTGATGGGTATGACGACTAGGGAGAACCTGGGAAGCCTTAAAGAAATCTGGACCTGTGCCAAAATCTAACAGGTAGAGACTCCTGAAGGCTTCATTTCCATTGATTCAGGAGTAATCAAATGTAAAGTCAAACAGTTTTATGGTGACCTCTTACACTCTCATAAACCAAATAGCACAGCGGCAGAAGCCTTACTCGCCCTGGCTAAGCCAGCGCTCCTGGAGTGCTCACCTTCTGACAAACACAACCTAGTTGCTGAGATCACAGTGGAGGTGTAAGTCCAGGTTAGCGCCCCCTCTGTTTGGATCAGTGGGTGTTCCATTTTCCATCAAACAGGGGCCAATAAGGCCGGAGGTCCCCCTTGTCTCCCAGGGTGATCTCGCTCATTAATGTGGTGAACAAGCGGTGAATTACTGCTTAACCTTTGGAGGTTCCACTCCCAACCCTGGTTCTAAAGTCTGAAAATTATTACGGAGAATTGGTGAATTTATAGTGAGTTAACAAAAAATTGGCATACGCATGGGGCAAGGGGGCCAAATATGATAAACAGCAATGAATCTTAGACTTACTATTTGACAGTCACAAAACATTGGTAACAAAGCCTAGCGGACAAGTGCCCACAGAAAAAATGAAGTTGATGTCAAATATTTGGTAACTCTTTCCAATGATATTGGGCCATTGTCAAAATTTTCCACCAGTTCAGAACCTTTAGTAAAATTAATGGGAACAAGGCCTGATGGGCACGTACCTATGATGAAAAAGGAGCTTAAGTTTGAACATCTGATGGAACTTGCCAACGGCATTGGGTCATCATCAAAAGTTGCCAACTGTTTGGAAATATGCTAAAAAATATTAAGATCATCATTTAATAAATCCTGCTTGGTCAAACGGATGCCAAAGCAACCGGGCATGAGTGGGTTGGGCGCCCCAAACCCATTTCTGACCTTTTAAGACCGCCCATATATGGGTGGCCTTAAGAGAGGTTCTCATTGTCCATTAAGCAAGATGCCGTCATGCTAATTGTCAAAGCACAGCATATCTGCAATTCAGGCATCTATATACAATCTGACAGTGACTCAGCCCACCACTGACACTTTTGAATTTGGTTCATATAAATTTTTTCTTCCCTTCCTTGCTTAAAGTTTGCTGTGTTAGGTGAATCTTGAGTGCCTCGACCCACACTTTCATAAGTTTTTCCCCAAATCAATTGTCTATTTAAGCAGTTGTAACTCACTGAGAAAATTAACAGCTGATTCTCTATTTTTATCAATATTAATTTAGCATCCTATATATCAATTCTTTGCCTATGATGAAATTCTTACATCCCATTTTGGTCTGACTTTTTCCAGAATCCAAACCTGTGGGCCCTGGGGCCATGACAGCCTGGTTTGTTGCAAAATTGATGTTTACAATTACGGCCTACTGGCTCTTGCTGGTAATATCTCACCGCACAATTTAACGTCATAAATGAAGTAGTGCCTCTGGCATTTGGGCTTGCCATTTGGGCGTTTTTTGCATCCAGACTGGCAGGTTGGTCTAAACTTTACTTGCCGCTTTCATGAAATTACAACAATCCATTATTTTCCGCCATTTCCACCATCCTCGTCAAGATGGGTGCAGAAGTGGTCATCTTCTACTGGAAGAATATACATTTGGTATTCTGCCATATGTTGCTTGTCTGACAATTGCCAATTTTGTATGCTTTTCTCTGAGAATTTTAAAAAAATTATTATGTCTGCACTGTCCAAGTGCCCTTAACTTTTTACTTGGTCCACCCTCAAAATGGGATCTTCATGCTTGAAGTCACCGACTTGGTCTCTGTTTCCAATTCCAGCATTGAATCAGTATCCTATTGATCTAAGGGCTGATGCTGCCCTCCCGCCCGTGTTAGTTTGCTCTAACACACTTATTTGTAGATGGTTGGTATACCATCCTGGAGAAAAAAGATCCAACCCCTTCTCCACACCAGTTCTGCTCCTCTCAAAAATCTTGATATTTTCTCTGACCTTATTTCAATCTCTTCTTTATCAGCAGAAATGACTGTATCTTCCAATAAACAAATTTCTGCATACTTTTTATTACCTATGAAAATTAGTTTTGGGGAAAACCAGGTGTCTTTTGAGGCCTTGGATAAAATGGGGCAGCGGGTAACTTCATGAGTATAAAGTTGGATCAGCAGCTCGATCTAGACTTGGATGTGGGGTCAGCAGTGTTGGTTGCATCATCAGTTGCCCAAATTTTCTTCAAAGTATGGCGCCCCATGCCTTTCTCAATCCACCAGTTCGTTTCTGTGATCACTTCTATGCAATGCCCAACATTGTATTCCCAGTAGTCTTGGGTGTGGGTTGGTGGCGTCAGCAGCATGTGAGAATCCACCTGGAGACAAACAAGCTGTCCTTCTCCAACAATCAGGTGGAGGGTGAGTTCCCATTGCTAGACACCCTCTCTAAAGCTTGTCGCTGGGGTTCTGTTACAGCCCTCACTTTCCCATAGGCCTTCTGCTGGATTTTCCCACCGCGTTGATGGACTACCAGAGTATTTTTGATTCTGCGCAGGCTTGCCGCCTTCTCTCTCATACAGAATTTGACTTGAGTTTTCAGACTACAGTGGAGGTGGTGAACATAAGCCCCCTGTACCTGCACACCGTGGAGGAGGAGGTGTCCCTCAATGCATAGTTAGATGACATGCTCAAGAAGGGTTGGTTGTTCAAAAAAATTCCCTTGTTGCCTCTCCCATTGTCTTTGGTAAGAAGACAGACATTCATTTTGTTCCTGCATTGATTAAAGTCATCTTAACAATATCATGATTCACAATCCCTATCCATTGCCTTTGGAACAGACAATTGGCCAAGCAATTGCCAAGTTGCGCATGTTATCCAAGCTTTCATTAATTAAAGCCTTTAGTCAAATTTGGGTGACAGAAGGCCAGGAATGGTTTACCACTATCTGGACAAGATGAAGCATATTCCAATTTAGAGTAATGCCTTTTGGCTTAAGAATGCGCTTGCAACCTTTTTAAACTTGATCAATAATGTACTGGGTGATCTCCAGTTCATCTGTGTGGCTGCATATATTGATGATATTATGGTACACTACCCTATTCCCAGACAACATGCAAAGAACTTGGATGCGGTAGTTACTGTCTTTCTCAAGGCAGGCCTGCTCACCAAGCCTTCAAAATAAATTTTTACTGGGAGAATTCACATTCTTGTGTAACCTTGTATAAAAGGAAAGGTGCGCCATCCCGCCCAGCAAACTGGACGCCATCCACAAATGGCCAACTCCAACAACCCAAAAGCAATTGAGAAGCTTCTTGGGCACTATTATATTCCTCAAGAAATTCTCTCCCGCCCTATCCCAGTTGGCTGCCCCACTCCATCCGCTCATGGGCAAGAACATCCGTATTTGTTAGACGCCCAAATGCCATCAGGCATTTGATTCAATTAAGGAGGAGTTTTTTGTTGCTCCCTATCCTTAAACATGCAGATCCCTCCAAACCCTATGTCATAGCATGTGATGAATCTTCCACCGAGCTATGGACTGTCTTGCTTCAATAGTATGATGGATTGGAACACACAGTTGCTTATTTTTTCACAAATTCTTTTTCACTTCACAATCCTGGGCCATCTATGACAAGAAGCTGGCAGCCATTGCTTGGGCTTTGACCCACTAAAGTATCTCTTGCAGGGAGCTCAGCATGAGCTGATTGTGCGAACAGACCACCAAGCTATTTTTATCTTCACAAATCACATAAGTTGGCACATTGGCAGGCCCAAACCTACTAGGATTTGTGCTTTTTTATTTTCAAATACAAGTCTGTGAAAAGAGCGTTAAATTTCCTTCCCAAATTTCCTAAGCCTCCTCTGCACATTGTCCAGCTGACTCCAATGAGTCAGATCTTTTCATAGTCATTCCTCCAACCTATATCATGGCCATCATACCTCCCATAGTTTTGGCAGCAGACTTAGTGTTGGACGCGCCCTTGCTTTCATGGGTCTTAGCAGTGCAAACAGCATGTGTGGAACGGGTGGAACTTTTTGGAGCGGCTGTCCCTCCCAACTATCAAACATACCTTGTATTCTCTAGCTGAAGGGCTCATTTAATTCAGGTCATGGCTGTAGATCCCTCCCCTCCTCCAAGCTAAAATTATTAGCCTCATCATGATCCCCCAGCAGTCGTTCACCTGGGGAATAATAAATGCATTAATTTAAGGAAGCGTTTTTTACCTGTCTTGGTTTTTCCAAAGATGTTCCAGCCTGGATTGCCAACTGTGTGACTTGCGAAGGGTAAGTAATACTGGTCTGGTAGGAACGGTCTTCTTCACTATTGCATCAAGCATAGAGCCTGTAGACAATGGTGTCCGTGGATTTATTGTTGAGCTAACCAGCTCCAAGGGATTTGCTGCAGTCATGGTGGGAATAGACCGCTTCAATAAAATCTCCATGTTCATCTTATGCTCCTCATAAATTAATTCCAAAGAAACTGCCCGTCTTTTTGTGCGTCATGTATTTTTAATGTTTGTTCTCCATCAGGAAATTGTCATTAACTGTGGACCCAATTTACAGAGCATTTTGGAATGTGCTCTTGGGAATCTTGAAGATTACTCCCTGCCGCTCCACTGCTTACCATCCACATTCAAATGAGAAAACTGAACGAGTCAATCAGATCCTGGAGCAGTACCTGTGGCGCTACGCTTCAGCCACTCAGGATACTTGGGCGGAAAACCTTCCCCTCGCCCAGTTTGCATACAATAACAGAACCCATGCATCCATGAGCTTCTCCCCATATGAAGTGACCTTGGGATATAATATCAATTTCAGTTGGTCCATGCCTTCGCCCAGAAATACCAGCCACCGCTGATCACGCCCAGCACATCTGTGCCACACATTTCTTGGTTTTGAAGCATTTTACTAAGGCTATGAGTGATTATAAATGATTCAAAGATTGAAAGTGGCTCCCAGCGCACAAAATAAAGGTAGGATCCCACATCATGCTTTATACGTGGCATTTGCACATGCATGTGCCATTGCATAAGTTTTAAGTGAGCTCTCAGGCCCCCATCTGGTTGAGAATTATTTGTGAAATGGTGCCTTCCAGTTGAAGTTTCCATCCGCACTGGAAGCAACATCCAGTGTTCCATGTTTCACAGCTGTCCCCATTCAAGGGGGTGATTTCAGCGGATTCAGAGCATATTGTAATGATGGGCATGGAGGAAGCTAACGTTAAGGGCATCCTGGTCTTTTGCTGATCATGCTGTTCAATTCAATATTTAGTTGTGTGGAAAGGATATCTGTCTTATGAGAATAGCTGGGTTGGTGCACAGGACTGTGCCAACTGCTAGAAACTCATTAAAGCTTTCCATGCCACCCACCCAGATGCTCCCTGTTATTTCTTGGCATATAGGCTTGATTCCGCCAAGTTGGTTTGCACAGGGTATTAGCCACTGAGCAACCAAATTGGAAAATATAAAGATCGCCAACTTTCAATAAAACTTGATAAACTATATATGGAGCTATCGCCTCTTATTTTAACCTTTATTATTAAATATAATTGCAGACTTATCTGTAACCACTCAATCACTGGAAAAGACCTTCTATTCATCCTCCATGTAACTCTTTATATCTTGATTCCCAAGCCAGATGCATCCTTGGTTTGGTAGTCTTCTATTTGTCTTCCCTTTTCTAGAACCTCTCATTTATATCAAATCTTGGCATGATTCTCCTCGATTTGCCAAATGGTTGTCATTTTTATTGATTATAATTCATATACCTTTTCCATAAATCTTGAGACTCATCTCAATTCCCCCTCCAATCCGCCAGTATGGGTAGTGTATCGTCCAGTCATATCAACTTCCCAACATTACCCCCTTTGACTGGACGATAGGCTTTTACTGTTTATATGCTCAGAGGAACTTCACGTTATCTTAGTTGATAATATGACCCCCACAGGTTCCTTGATAGTGTAGACATCCATGCCGATCTTCTCAATTATCTCAAATGTCCCAGCCCAGATGTTGGAAAGCTTGTTTTTCCGCCCAAATCCGTGCTGGTCATGGAATAAAACATGGTTCTCTACAGCAAACAGTGGAATTACACTCTGTCTCTTCTGATCGGCTGCCTGATCGCAAACCTCCTTGGCCAAACTGGTTGAGTAGAATTCCATTTGCAGCTTGATTAATGTATCCATAAGAGTCTTCAAATATTGCTGAGGGTCCACACCGCCGGTGTCCTTGACACATGAATAAAGCAAGGCGGGCAGAGCCAGATGTCGACCATACAGCAGTTGGAATGAGCTTTTACCAGTGGATGAATGATAGCTGATATATATGCGAACACAGCTGTAGGTAGAAGGACACTCCATTCCAAGGGTCGATCCTTTACCAATTTATGGAGTATGTTCACTAGGGTTCCGTTGACCCGCTCCACCATTCCAATTGATTCTAGATGATAGGGGGTGGTCAAAACCCCGCAGATCACCATCAACTCATTCAACTTTGGCATGATGTGCGAAGTGAAGTTGGTTCCATTATCTGTTAGAATGAATTGTGGGCAGCTGTGTCAATGTATAACACACTCCATAATAAAATTGGCAGTGGTGACAGCGCCCAAGTCATTAATGGCCCTGGCCTCCACCCATCGGGTCAACTGATTGATGGCAACGATTATATACTTAGAATGATTTGCACTAGTTGGCAGAGGTCCCACTACATCAGTGGAAACGGTGTGCCAGGCAAACTTGGGGTTTAACCAGATGGTATGTGGTCTTCTTGTGGAAAGGCTTTTCCACTCAACACTGATGGCAACAACTAACCGTTTCCAATATGTCATAATGCATGCTCTCCCAGTAGTATTAAGTCACAAAAACTCCAGCATTTTCCGCAATCCTCCATGACCTACAGCATGATGAGCATCCATAATAATCGCATGTCTTGCCAAAGGTTTAGGGAAACTCAGCGTCAAGTCTCTAATCTGTTTATATAGTTCTTCCCCACATAGGAAAGTATCCTCCCTGAGTCCATTTAATACCTTGATCACCTGCAGCGGCTCATCCTGGTATTTGTTCGCCACCATCTTCTCGTACATTATGTCAGCTAAATCTACCATGATAGCAACCTTTAGCAGTTGAGAAAGACAATCCACATATTGATGTTTTGCTCCCGGGTGGTGTATAGTCACAAAATCATATTATTGGAGCTTCAGATCACAAAATGCAAGCCATCCTTCTGGTTCAAGCAGATTCTGCAGCCTGTGCAAGGAAGCGTGATCTGTCACTACTTGGAATCTTAACCCATGTAAATATACCCAAAACTGTTTGTAAGCATAAATCACCATTAAACACTCCCACTCAGTCAAAGTGTAGTTTCGTTTGTGACAGTTCAAGCCTCAACTACAGAATGTGACAGGATGCTCCACGCTGTCATCGTCCTTCTGGGATAATACTGCCCCTATAGCGGCAAGGGATGCATCCGTTTGCACTATGAACTGTTTGTAAAATTTGGGATATTGCAAAATGGGTGCGCTTGCTAATGCAGTTCACAACACATTGAAAGTGTTCTTGCATCGTTCCATCCAATTGAAAGAAGCATTTTTCTTTAAAAACTCGAAAAGTGGGGCCCTGATGCAACTGAAATTGGGAATGAACCGTCGGTGATACCTGACCATCTCCAGAAACACTTGAATGTCCCACTTATTAACTGGGTGATTCATCTTGCTTATCGCTTCCACTTTAGCTGGCTGCAATATAAGCCCGCTGTAATCCACGATGAACCCAAAGTATTATAATTGTTCTTTGAAGAAATGGAACTTCTGAGGCTTAATTTTAATATTAGTGGCAGCGTGGTGCTGAAACACTTGTTCCAAGTGTGTAAGGTGCTCTGTAAACATCCGCAAGAACACATTGATGTCATCAAGGTAAACTAAGATGCAGGACAGCTTTAAATCACCTAAAGTTGTATCCATGGCATTCTGGAATGTAGCCAGGGTGTTGCACAACCCTTGTGGCATGTGAGTCAGCTGGAATAACTCTCTCGAAGTGATGACCACACATTTCTCCCATTCCACTGCTGGCAATTCGATCTGCCAGTACCCCAAGATCATATCCATGGTGGAAAAATACTTTGCCCCGCCCAATCGGTCTAATGCATCATCAATCCATGGAAGAGGGTAGTAATTCTTCTTTTTTACATTATTGAGTTTGTGATAGTCAATAACCACTCAATTCAAGCCATCTTTTTTTCTTTACAATGAGCACTGGTGATGCCCACGGACTGTTTGACGGCTCTAGCAATCCTTGCACAATAGGTTTATCCACCCCATTAGAGACAACCTCTTCCACCGCTTTTGATCATCTAATAGGTCACAATCAAATGTGAGGGTGATCCCCCATATCTATCCGATGTACCACCCCATGAGCGCACCCCATATTATGATCATCATGTGCAAAAATATCTTGATACTTTTTAAATAATGCCATAGCCTTATCTTGCTGTTCTGCTGATAATTCCGTAAGCACTTCCTGTAGAACCATGTTCAATATGCTAAACGATGAGCTTGCTGGTAGTCTGAGATCCTCCCATGAGCAAAATCAAGAATATGGTGAACTTCCTCTATAGGAACTAAGTATAGGTAAGCCACCACTTGGTGCTGCTGGATCATTATTGTCTCCTTCTGTAACTTTGCTAGCAGCACTTTCACCTCCCCATTCCCAGGTAGCAGTAACCCTGGAGCCACATGTGGTTCAAGCTGCAGGTTCTGGTGAGGCGCCATAATTTCTCCATAAAGCCCTTTAGGGACATTGATTTCAAGATCAGTCCCTAATATGCACTGGTGTCCATATGGCAGGCCCAAAGTGCTCGCTGACCAAAGTGGGATCCCTTTGTACTCATAAATCTGGTTGGGGAGGGCCCTGGTCTGCCATTTCAGTCATCGATAATAAACAGGAATCACTCCATCGCTGTATGCTATATTGATTTAACTAGAGTGGAACTGATCCATTGGGATTCCACAAGAGGTAAAATATATGAGGATCTGTTGGCCTAAATTGTAAGAATTTCCTCCGCTATATTTATCACAACAAATTTTCTCATAAATGCCATGCTGATTAACATGTCATAGTTGTTATCTGGCAAAACCACCGCCGGAGTGGAAGCCCAGACTGACCCAAATCGTAAAGGCAACGCGCTATATGCTCCTTCAGACACAGTGCTATGCATCCCCGCAGTCCCGTACACTACTCGATGGTCCACATCCAGTTTCAACAGAAATTTAGCCACCATCCAGGTAGAGACTATGTTCACAGGGGCTCCCATGTTTATGATAGCGCGGATTTTTGTGTTTTTGAATGAAAATGTTTCAGTAAGTGCATTCTTAGTAAGAAGAACCTTCAGTGTTTATTACATGTATGTCCAATTGCTTTGTTATTAGAAAAGGAGGAAATTCCCTTGCCAACCTAAGGATACTCATTAGCAATTTTCTCCACTGGAATGGCTAAATTAACCTCTACTAAAGATGCAACGCCTGACGAGGGATCCACGTGGCTGGTGCCAGTCTGTTCCAGGATCTGCCAAGTATATAGCTTCTGCACGTCCTAGCGGAACTCAGGGTTTGGGGGTGAGTTTTTACTCTCAGAAGTGGAAGCAGGCATATCTGATGGAAGATTTTGGTATAACAAATCATCTGATTGAGGTTCGAATCCTACCCAAAAAGACATTTGGGAATCGTTAAAGAAAAGTGAATTGGACTTAGCAGAGGTAGAGCGTCTTGTCTCTACTCCTCTTGAGCTTTTCCCTGCTCAATTTTATCAGTTGGCATTGCATACACTTGTGGTTTTCTATGGCAATTACCTGCATAATGCCCTCTTTGTCCGCTATGGAAGCAAGTATTCATAAAAGGTTCACATATATAGCTTGTGGTAAATGGACCAGGTTGAAAGTTGATGGTATGGTTCCAGGGTTGTGAACGAACCAGCAAAGTGTACATAGGCTGTAAGGGGTCCACTGATCCATATGAGGGATGAATACGTTCCAGTGGCTGATAACCCAGTCACTGCGGCCCATATCCTGAAGAGTTTGGAGCGGAGACAGCAGAGGTTTTTCAGGCTACGTTGGGAGCGCTGATCGTGGTGGAGAGTCTTCATAAAGTGTTCACAATTTGGATAGGTCTGGTATCTCCATTCAAAACGTGAGACATAGCATTATATAGTTCCTGTTGCAAAATCAAACCTGGGCTCTGCTAGTGTGCCAGGCCAACCAGTATGAAGACTGGTGGCCCTTTGCTATTTCGCCTTCATTGGTGTACCAACCCTTACAAGTCCTGCGTCCAACCCACCAACTAACCACCAATGGCCTCGCCTTTAGCCCCAGGCGTCCTTGGCGTGTGCCCCGGCAAGTCATGCCCCCTTCCTGGGTGGCTCAGGCACGCCCGCGCTGCCCCACCCTTATGACCCTTCACCAACCCATCTGTGCATGCCCAGGTGAGCCCATCCCCCTTCTTGGGCAGCTATGGCACCTCCCGCACTGCACCCTGCTAGGGTTGGTGGCTATGCAGCTCATCCACTGGTAGCCTCTGGCCAGGTTCCCGCTGGTTCCTCATAGAGAGGAGGCATGGGAACTGGCAGCGCCAGCCACTCCAGGCGTGATCACCCACGCCTATTGGGGATCTCCTATCCCAACTTCCCCACTCTAGTTACACTAAGCTACTTTAAACAGACAGGAAAGATGGGCAAATGAGAGATGTTTTGTTAGGAGGGAATGAACGGCTATTTATACTACTTTTGGGCTACTGCGCCCAAGTACTCTTTGGTCAATCAACCACCAGAAATTTCATCTGCCTCTTGATCCCAAACCTCTATAAGATCGTAAACTATTCATTCATACTTCATAGCGATTTCCTCCAGATCTTCTCATCTGATCACCAGTTGTTAAATTAGGTCAATCCATCCTCAGCATAAGTCACTGGTTGATCATATATAAATTCATAAATGAATAGGATTTTGAGCATCCTCAGCATGAGTCACTGGTGCTCCAAATTAGATGGCAGAAACATTTTGGACAATTTATAACGAATTCATCAGCTTTCCACTGGAAACTCCTACAACAATCTTCAGATGGCATTACAGCAGTGAACGCATCTTCCACTGAACCTAAACTTGATCAAATATATAACATTAAATAGTATCAAACTAGGCGATTAGCCAGCAATTATGCCCGACTAACCAAAACCCCTAATTTGGATACTATCAGAAGGATTCATCTGGTTAAAATCCTGACAGTTCTCAATATGGTCTGACAGCTGCTGTCATCACTATACTGACATCCTCGGTGGATTAAATGTTAGCTCCAAGTAGTAAATGTGCTTCCGCTGAGAAATGTTCATCAAATTCTAATAGGGTCTCATTTTGGTGAAACTGTATAGTCATAAAGTCGGCTTTCCATTGGGCCACCTTGTTAGCGCCCCCAAACAGCTGGAGAACAATCGCTTTAACTTCTTTGTAGGATACTGAGCTATTTGGAAGATAGCAGGTAACTTGATCAGCGCTTTCCACATCTAGAGCGGACAGCAACAGTTTCACTTTCTGTTGATCAGAAAACCCTTCCACAGAAAATTCAAACTTCTTAAAGTAACCATGTAGATTCCCATCACAACTGAAAGGAAGTATTTTTTTGATTTGAACAACTTCACCTTGCTCCAGGTTCCTGCTGCAAGGAGCAGGCAAATTGGTTCTGGAGTGACTATGGGAACCACCCCTTTGTAAATTATCATATGGTTGTCCAGATGGACTTGAATCCATCAAAAAGGACTTGGAAAAAATAGTGTCACGCGGGGGGTCCACTGTACCGCCCAAGGGATATTCATTTGCTGATCCATAGCTTTCTTCCCCCAAATTGCCACTAGCTTCACCACTTCCCCCAGCTCCATCATGCTCCACAAAATGTTCATTGATCAACTGCTCCACTTTAATTGAATAGCATCTACACCGTCCATCCTGGAATTCCTGTTGCAGTGTTTCATACTGATTTTGCAACTCCTGACAGAATTCCCACTCAACGTTCAGTTTCTGCTCCACGGCTTGTAGTCACAAGAGGACATCATCAATTATGTTTTACATATGTGTGTGCTTCCAGCTAGTGTTATCCGCTTGTTGATTAGCATCATTTATTTGGTTAAGGAGGGAGGCTTGCTCCCATACCAATTCCTCATTAGCCCATCAAAGGGTATCAAGGCGCCCTTGCATGTCCGCATACTCTCTTGTCTCACCAATTGAAAGAGGGAAGGCTCGATAGCGCTAAGCCTGGCTAACAACTTTCAGTTGTGCAACCAGACGAATTAGCTGTGGATATTTGGGAGACATTGAACAAAGGATAAACGCATTATCTGTCATTCGCTGGTTACTTCACTTGATATGAAATTGGGTTAATTATGCTGATAAGGAGATGACTTGATCCGCTGCTTGCTGTTCCATCAGTGTCATTTTTCTTTAAGCTGAGCAATCATGGCTTTGATAGCTTCTGCCCATTCAGCTAAATCCATCATAAAGCTCTCAGTATTATTCCACGATGTTGTTACATCCTGAATCCACTCCGCCAATAGGCCATGCTGATCTAACAGTTCTCTTATTACCTGAGGAAATTCTAAATTTAACTGTGGTACCAAAATGTTCAATCAATGGTGGATGTCCCCAACACGATGGCCCATCTATACCAGCGCCCCTTGTACCTCTGAAAACAAATGATTGAGGCAGTTGAGCAGGAGGCGAGTATCATTTTGCTGTGCTTGAATGAACCGTAATATATCTCCAATTTCTATATTGTGGCGAACCAGCACATGCAGTAGCTGGCAAATCAACAGTTGCACATAAGTGACTATATACTCCTTGACTCTGTGGGTACAAGGCGGAGAGCCAAGCCCATTGTAGTCACATCCAGATAAGACATGTACAGGGCGTAGCATTTTTCTTGGTCACATTGGTTATAAAACAAACTCAGGGCGTATTCCCCAGTCTCATCTTCATATAGTCGATATTTGCACAACAGCCACTCCATAATATCCCACAGCTGCTGAGGAGTCACATCTGTGGAGCGCCCTTGTTGGTCGGTCATCAGCTCAGGGCAATTTTCTAATTGCAGATTGATCATAACTTCATCATCCCCTGGTTTGATTACAGTAAATAATACCAGTTTGTTGTTAGGTGCCTCCCATGCTTCTTCAGCATAATGTGCACGGAATCCAATCAAGTTTTGTTAGAACGAATGAGGGCTCATCATCATATCCTAGCATTGAAGAACTACAGTTGACCAGTGGCCCCTGTAGTGAGCACCACTGTTAATTCTTGGCGTATAGGCTTGATTCCGCTGAGTTGGTTTACACAGAGTATTAGCCACTGAGCAACCAAATCGGACAATATAAAGATTGCTGACTTTCAATAAAATCTGATAAACTATATATGGAGCTAACGCCCCTTATTTCGACCTTTATTACTAAATATAAATTGCAGACTTATCTGCAACCACCTAATCACCAGAAAAGACCTTCTCTTCAATCCTCCATGTAACTCTTTATATCTCAGTTCCCTAAGCTGGATGCATCCTTGGCTTGGTAGTCTTCTATTCATCTTCCCTTTTCTAGAACCTCTCATTTATATTAAATCTCAGCGTAATTCCCCTCGATTCACTGAATGGTTGTCATTTTGATCAATTATGATTTTTATACCTTTTCTGTATATCTCGAAAACTCATCTTGGTTCTCCTCCAATCCACTGGTATGGGAAGCATATTATCCAGTTATATCAACTTCCTGACACTCCCCATCCCCCCCAAAAAAAAATTGCTATGCTAATGGCAATCAAATTGCTCCAGGACTATAATAATATGGCACTTGCTCAATTTCCCAGTAGTGACTCCCCTTTAGCAAAAGGGAAGGGTAATGTAAGTCCAGGTGAGTGCCCCTCTGTTTGGATTGGGTGTGTTCCCTTCCCCATCAAAGAAGGGGCCAAGAAGGCCAACGTCCCCCCTCGTTTCCCATGGTGATCTTGCTCATGTGTGAATTAGTGGTGGGTTACTGCTTACCCTTTGAGGGTTTGCTCCCAACCTCAGTTCTAGCGTCTGGAGAATTATTATGGAAAATTGAGGGATATTGAGGTGAGTTGGCAAAAAATGGCATATGCATGGGCAACGGGACCAAATATGATAAACAGCGATGAATCTTTGGGCTTAATAGTTGACAGTCACAACCATCTAGTACTAAAAAAAATAGTTGACAGTCACAAAACATTGGTAACAAAGCCTAATGGATATGTCCCCACAGCAAAAAATGTGGTTAATGTCAAATCTTTGGTGACACTTGCCAATGGTATTGGGCTAATGTCATAAGTTGCCACAGTTCAGAACCCTCCCTAAAAATAATAAGAACAAGGCCTGATGGCACGTACCTATGTTGAAAAAAGAGCTCAAGTTTGAACCTCCAATAAAACTTGCCAATAGCATTAGGTCATCATCAAAAGTTGCCAACTGTTTGGAACCCTCACCCAAAAATTAAAGACGTCATTTGACAAATCCTGCTTCGTCAAACGGATGCCAAAGCAGCTGGGCATGGGTGGGTTGGGCGCCCCAATCCCAATCCTGACCTTTTAAGACCGCCCATATATGGGTGGTCTTGGGAGGTTCTCATTACCCATTTGATAGTATTCTGTCACTCTAATTGTCAAAACACAGCAAATCCGCAATTTGGGCATCTATAGACAATCTGACAGCGATTCAATCTACCACTGATAATTTTGAAGTTGTTTCTTTTTTTTTTTAGTACTAGATGGTCCCAATTGAAGTTGTTTCAAATTCAATTTTTTTCTTCCCTCCCTTGACAAAGTTTGCTAGGTTAGGTGAACCTTGAGGGCCCCAATTCCACTCTTTCATAAGTTACTACCCAAATCATTTGTCTATCTAAGCAGTTGTAACTCACTGAGAAAATTGACAGTCGATTCTCTATTTTTAAAATCAATAAAAATTCCGCACCCCAAAATTCAATTTTTTACCTATGACAAAATTCAAACCTCCCATAATAATCTCACTTTTTAGCACCCAACCCATGGGCCCCTGGTCCATGACAGCTTGTTTTGTTGTCAGGTTGATGTTTACAACTACAGCCTATTAGCGCTTGTTGGTGAAATCTCTCGCCGCACAATTTAACGTCATAAAAGCAGCAGTGTTTCTGGCATTTTGGATTGCCTTTTGGGCGTTTTTGCATCCAGATTAGCAGGCTAGTCTAAACTTTACTTTCCACTTTTCTGACAGGAAGAGGTAACATGGCCGATTAAGGATGCACCAAAAAATAAGACCCCAGGCCCTGAAAACATATGAGTAGAGAGCTGAATGCAATCTGTGAGAAAGTGGCACCAGAACTTGCCCATCTTTTTAACCACTGTCTGTCACTTGAGTGTCAAATCCCAAGGGGCATGAAACCCAATTGTGCTGCTATACAAAAAAGGCTCACAGCGGCACCTTTAGAGCAGGTGCCTGATTGCACTGTCAAATGATGATTACATGATTCTCACACAAATCCTCATGAACCATCTGATGTATACTACTCTGTGGACCATCCATATGTCCCAAAATAGGTTCATCATGGGACTATCTATCTTGGATTATCCGCCCAGTCCAAAAAACCATACAGGATGTGCGCAGATCTGAGAATGGCTATCTCATGTTTTTAGAAATGGAGAAGGCCTATGATCAAGTAGCATGGTATGGTAGTTTTGAATTACACTTCCTATGGGCAGGTTTTCTCTGAAAGTTACTTTAAGTGGATTCGCCAAAAAGCAATAAATTAAAGTAAAAACAGGCCAAAAATCGACTTAACACTATATTATTGAAAGGATGGTATATTTATAGTTTTTGATTTGGTTTGTAATCTATCCATGCTAATTAATTGCTTAGCAATCAAATCTTCAATCAATTAATCAAGATGAGGCCGATTGTTTTTATTAACCTTGATATATTGATATAAATTAAGCTCTCCTTCCGATGAAGCCAGGGGAATTGATGAAGTAGAATCTCCAGAGACAAGAGAATCTGGCGAAATCCTGACACTTCCCCCCTCAAGATTTGATTGTGGAGGAGGGTGAATTCTTAAAAACCTAGGGTAGATACAATTGATCACTATGCAAGTATCAACATGAACAATTGAGTATTCTAATCCTCTTCGAAATATAACTCAAAAAGGACCAGACCAGTTGGTTTCTAACTTCTCAGTTCGCCCACCAGGTTGAGAGTGGTAATACATAACATAATCTCTGATTTGATATTCAGGTAAAGCGGGTTTATGTTGATTGGTTCTTTCAGTCTCTCTTTGAGTAGTTAATTCAATTGATTTCATAGCATGAGCTTGAAGACAAATAATATCATACACCAGATTTCTCAAAATTAGATCAGAATGGTATGCTTTCTTCAAGTATGGCTTGAGCACTAGAAGGGACTTAGGGGTCTCACCCATATAGCCATTAGAAAGGCGACATTTTGATAATTTGATGATGGCATACTATATATACAAATAAGACATCTGGCAAACAAAATTTCCACCGAGTTGGGTCAGTAGAAACCATCTTTCTTAAAATTGAGACTAGAGTTCCATTGACTCATTTGATGGCTCCATTTGTGGATGGATTGTACAGAACAACAAATCGTTAGGAAGTTTTGAATAATCGAGATGGTTCCTGTACAAGTTGCGAGGTATAGTTAGTTCCATTATCTGATATAAAGACCTTAGGACATCCATGTCAAGAAATTATGTGTTGGTATAAGAATAGCGCTTTAGTTTTACAGAGGGGGTGGCAATGAATATAGTTTTAACCCATTTAGTTAAATGGTCAACAGCCATAATAATATACTGGTGGCCATGTAATCCCCAAGGAAAAGGATCTACCACATCAATGCTTACCACTTTAAACGCTTTATTTGGGGGGATAACTTGATGTTGATAAATTGGGTTGGTGATTCCAT
Source organism: Massospora cicadina (assembly GCA_022478985.1). Lineage (NCBI taxonomy): Eukaryota > Fungi > Entomophthoromycota > Entomophthoromycetes > Entomophthorales > Entomophthoraceae > Massospora > Massospora cicadina. Next base: position 150,798 of record JAKSZP010004128.1, read on the forward strand.
GACTTTTCCAAATATCATGAGTCTTGGGTCTCTCAGATGAATTTAGTCATGTTATCCCAATAATATCGGGTTTTTCAACCATTCTTGAGTTTTCTTCAACCAATGTGGTCTATTTGCTCATGTTCTTCCATGACAGCTTGAAATCTTGAGTTTGGGTGTAAAAAGGGTAACCACTTAGTTTTGACCTTTTTATACAAATCTCCCTCCTAAATCATAGTATCTTCAGTTATAGACTTTAAATAGGCTCAATCTTCTTCAGACTCTTGATCCCACAACTCAGGCCACCCAGTTAAGTTATATAAGCGTTCTCCCTTCTCCACTTCCAAAGTCATAATAGGAAGTCAAGACAAACCATCAGCATTCTGATGTTAAACACAATTAACGATGAACAGTGGAAAATTCGTAATTTGCAATCTTAAGGCCCAAAGAGCCAATCTCCCATCAGGATCTTTCATATTTTTCAACCATCTTAAGGAAGAGAGGTCGGTAATGACAGTAAAATGATTACCATATAAGAAGGGACGGAAATGCTCGATTGCTAGAATTACAGCCAAACATTCCCACTCAGTTACACTGTATTTTGTTCAGCTTTGGACAAAGTTTTGCTATAATATGCGACGGGATGGTCCTTCTGCTCCTCATCACACTGAGATAAGATATCCCAAATGGGAGCTAGGTAGGGTAAGCTAGGGCCTTCACGTGGCATAACTGAGGAAATCTTGTGGAGACACAGGTGAGTAGCTAACACCAGAACCCAGAGAGGCGCTCTGGAAGGGTCCTTTAGTGGCCTGGATGGGGAGTAGGATGGAAGCTAATGACTGTAACCCAACCTGTTCTTGCGGGTGCTTCCACTCTCCTTTGGGGGGAGCATAGGCAGAAAGAGGGAGGCAAGAGTTAGGCGCATCATCTGTCACA